>BGPR01000159.1:362763-480632 GCA_013235015.1 Araneus ventricosus | reverse complement strand
AATGACGTCTTTAAAATTATCTTAAATAATAAAACGAAGCTCCTTTATGTAAAATTGGCTCGCAAATTATTTACTTTTATAGATAACAGTGTCTTTCGAAAGCTTAAGTGATGCTTTTGGAGAAGAAATATTGAATTTTGAAACTGCGGCTAAAATTTCAAGACGACAACTAAGCAGCAGCCACATTCTCCAAATTTTTATACTATATAGTCAAGAAGAACGGCCACGAAATAATAAATTTACCACCAAATTCTTCCCTTCAATCATTATTTCAAGGAATTTTTATACCTCTGTAAATGAAGAAAAAAGTTTAAATTTTTGATATTCCACGATCTTTCCTCTATTTTAGATGATAAATGAAACTTTGTAAAACCAGATGATTAGAATTACTGCACCTAATCCGAAAATTTAAGAGAAAAAAATAGCGGTAATTTAAGAATGCCAAATCTTCTCGGATTACATTTCAAAGAATAGAAGAATGAGTAAAGTAATAAAATTCCAAAGAAGAATGATAAGGGAAATTAGAAGAATAATTTCAAGCCTAAACATAATTCAATCATCGCCGCATAATTACTTTATCATAGTCGTGATGCACATTAACCCTCTGTTAGTCGCAATATTTAATAGACATGCATGCAATCTGAATATATTACCAGTTATTAAATAATTTAACTTTTTCTTAGGAACAAACATTTACAACCTCATTAGGACTATTATTGTAGTTACTGCAGCTGCCACTTAATGTGATCACTTCGGGATTTAAGGATTTTGATAACGTTAACCGATTGATAACAATAACCGAAATGGGTAAGCTCAAATATATTTTTATCACATCAAGAGATAATTATTCCTTAGCACTTCACTTATGTATTATTTTTGTAAAATTTGTTGAACAATGCTGCATGCCGCGTTTCAAAATATCCAGTGCTTGCCTTATTTCGGCGTTCGTTGGAGGGTTTTTTACAAGTACAGACAGAAATTCCACGAACGTCAATCGTTAATGCTGGTTGAAAATGAAGGATAGGTCAGTTCTCTACTTCTTAACTGATAACATTAAACGATGTAGTGATCGCACTAAACGAATATTTTTGTGTATATGTGATTACCTCGGTTCTGGACCAGAGGTTTTTGATAATATAAAGCGAATGATCACATTAACCGCACAATAAGCGGTGTCTACTGTATAAAGGAAAAATTATGAAAACCGATTGAACCTATCATAGAATACTTTTTATATCCGCGAGATACATTACGACCACTTAAGGACGAAAATTATTGGAACTAAAGGGAATTTTGAAATGTAAATAGTATAGAAGTGCAATAGAACTAGCAATTGTCATAAATACCTAAATGCACTTTTAAAGAATATATTTAAAGAAAAGATAACAAAATCATTATTTCACCACATAATTATTTTCATAATTTTTCCGCCATTTCTTTCATCATGTTTTGAACTATTCAATTTATATTTTAATTCTAGCCGACCCGTATTTTCGTAGATTTCAACCTTTATATAAATAAATTCTTTTACTATAACTAGTAAGATCCCGAACATCGAAAACGTAGAACCCCTTGAATCGATAACGTGGGGGTTGCCTTGGACTCGTGCTATGCATTCCAAAAGAATCGATTGAAAAGTTTCGAAGTTATCGATGGAAATACCGACTTGAATACGTAAGCGAAAAATACCGCCGGGGCAAAAATATCGATATCAATTTTCTTCCGGAGTAAAAACATTTTCATGCATATCATTTGAAATTCTTTGACGAAATTTATATGGAAGCTATATTGTTTCGTAACAGAAAGTCTAGAAAGTTCGGGGAAATTGCACGCATTCTTTCTGTCGTTTCGCATTTTTGTCTTATGTAAAGGAGTTTGTGTGAAAGATGTTTTAATATCAATTGTATGGTTTTGTTTTATTGTTGGAATTTAATACCTAAATTATTCCTGCTTCTTCAAATTAAAGTGTTCTTAAGTACATATTGTTATTGATGTTAATGGAAATATGCATTTTATATCTTTCGCTTCACTCAACAATTTACATCAACTATTATATTTTTATCTTAGGTAAAAGAGTTTGTGTGAAAGACGTTTCTTTATTAATTTTATGGTTTTGTTTTGTCGTCGGATTTTATACCCCAATTATTCCTGCTTCTTGAAACTAAAGTGTTCTAAACTACATGTTCATCTTGATCTTCATGTAAACAAGGATTTTATAAAATGTTGAATTTATTTGGGAAGCGGAGGAGATATCATAAATCGAAGAGTTTTATTAAGAATTACACTGTTTACATTTCAGACGCTGTTCATTCAAGAACTTTCTTCGGCTTTTAATCAGGGAGAAATAACATATATTTATATTAACTTCCTGTTTTCAAGCATCACGACCGTTGTTTTGGGTCGGATCTCGTAACTTTGAGCTGTGGTACGACGACTGCTGAGCCGGCATCCGTCCAGCGTGAGCACTTTTGACTTTCGACGTCAGATTTAACTTGCATCAGGCCACATACATGGCGAATCTTTAGTGTAAATGGGTTTAGAACCTGGAACTATATATTTCCGGAGTCGAGATCTTAATCAAGATGACCCAGGGGCCTAAGAATTTTCAGGAAGACTTATGTGAAACATCTTAGGCAGGAGACTTACCTTCTGAACGTGAATGATCATTTATCCAACTGCTATTTGTTTTAATACTGCTAAATCAGGCACCGTGGGTAATCGGTTAACGAAAGGCAATTCGGAATGCAAACATATATGGTAATAGACATTTTCGAGGAAGAGTTTTTGTTCGTACGGCAAACGCATGTAGAGATAATGAAGACCTCATCGCACACGTAACAGAAAAGCAATCTGCATTCGACAAATTCTTCAGATCTTGCAAGTACAACATATTTGGCTAAAAATAGGCTTAATAAACCCAAAGCCTTGCTATGGTATTGATGAAATAAATAAAAATATATTAACAAATTTGAAAGAAAGATGAAAATACATCACTGTTTATATATGTTTAATTATTTAATAGCAATAAAAATTATATAAACGCAGTAAGAAATTAAAGGGGAAGGTTGTCCAATTTAGACCACCTGGACATTTTTAATGTACCGTGATGGAAAAGTGATTTTAATAAAAAACAAGTAGCAGAGTTTTTATGGTTTATGTTATGTGTTATGAGTTATTATCTTTTTATGAAATACTCTTTAAAATAGGACAAAAATAGTTTAAAAAATTGTGTCTGAAACTGGTTGTCCAGAATTGACAACTGGTTTCCCAAACTGGACCACAAATTCCTTAAAGCACATTTCAAGCAAAAGTATTTTTTGATTCTCAAATTCACACTAGCGCACAATGTATGATATTTTATTCATGATATCAGTTCTTCTTCCTTTGTTTCCCCGCATATCCTACAAAATTACGTAACTTTACTTTTTGTTTTTTTATTTACTCAAAGAAAGCACACTACAGAGGTGACTCCATTAAAAGCATACAAAATCACAAGTCACAAAGTGAATTAAAAAACACACACAAAAAAAAGTAACTGCAGATAATACAACAGTTCCAATCTCAAAACCTCATCAATTATAAAAATGTAAACACATAAATGTTTTAAAATGAAAACATGCAATTACAAAAGCACCAAAAAACACACCGAGGCCCCAAAAGTCCATGCCGCACACCGTCAAAATAGAATTATGGGAAAAAAATCACACAATATTCTTTTTAAAAAATGTAGAACACCAAATAAAAAAAACATTAAGAAAGCAAGGGTCAAAAATTCAAACACACACAAACACTAGATCAACGTATAAAAAATCTTAATATGTATAGTCAAGTGTAAGAAAAGAAAAAGAAATCAGGTCATGTATATAAAAGTTGAAAACAATTCGATTTAAAAACAGTAGGAGACATATGATAAATGTCCAGTTCACCAGAGATCTTGTTAAAAGTCTTATAAAATTTATACAACGAGAACCTGTCAATATACTTAAATTTAGAATACACATTAGGAAACGAACCATGGCTCCTCAAAGATCTGGCAGGCATAGCGAAATTTATAGCGCTCAGTATATCAGTACAATCGATCGAACCATTTATTACCTTGTAGAAGAAAAGAACACAAGAAACATCTCGTCTGGAACACAAACTAGGTATATTAAACATATCACGTAGATAGGAAGAAGATACATCTTGTAAGTAAATTCCATTTTTCTTGTAAAGCAAATATCGCAAGAAGTTGTTTTGAATTCGTTCAATAATTTCAATTTTATTACGGTAAATGGGATCCCAAATGATACTACAATATTCCAGACTGGATCGTACATGAGCGTAGTATAAAACCTTCAGGGCAATTTCACTCGAAAATTCCTTAGTTTTGCGTTTAAGAATTCCAAGTCTACGATATGCCTTAGAGACCATGGAATTAATGTGTTGGGAAAAATCAAGTTTAGTGTCAAAGATGATACCTAGATCCGTGACTGAATCAGAGCGTGATAAAACAAGATCATTAATTTTATAAACATGATTCAAGGGCTGAGATTTTCTAGTATAACTAAGAATACTACATTTTTCAATGTTCAGATGTAACTTGTTGACTGTGTGCACCACTTAAAAAGACAATCAAGGTCACTCTGCAGAAGGACAGCATCTAGATTGGAATTCATTGAACTAAACAATTTCAAGTCGTCAGCAAATAAAAGACACTCAGAGTAGCCAATATTTTTAGCCAATAGTTTAGCCAATATTTAAAATTTTAAATGTCTTTTTATGGTTTTATTTTCTTTGGTTTGTCCCACTTTCAATTTACAAGGATTTCTAGTGATAACTACTTTCTGAGCTACACCCGTAGTACAAGATATTAAGGGGAGTTGGAATCCTCCCTCAGGTTCCAACTCCCCTTAATCCCATTGATTTGAACAGTCCATTTTAGATAAATGTTTGTGGTCCATTCTAGGCAACTTTTGGACAACAACAACCAAGCATTCTCCGAACCTTATCTTTAAAATATTTTAATAAACTTATTATAGCAAATTGGAGCCAAATTCCCTATTTGAGGACATCACACCATATTTTCCAACTTACTTCAAAACAGCTTATAAAGGGCTTTTCGCCTTTTGTTAAAATAATTAACTGACGATATAGAATACCTAAACACTTATTGTCTAACTGTAACCACGAAGTGCTTTCCCTTAAAATTAATTTCATTCATCACATTTGTATCGTTACAACATAATTTGTCTATTTTATGGCCTAAATATTTAATAGAATTGATACCGATTTAATCTAAATGCCGGCCCAAATTCGGCAGCTTCATCCTACATTTAAAAAAATATTGGGAGGAGGGGCTCATCAGATAAAATTAATGATGATATCCACAATAAAATATACCATAAGTTGATAATCAGTTTATGAACAAATAGGGTAGAAATCATCGTTTATGAACTAACTATGTTCATTAAGCGATCACCAATAGTAAATTGTCCCCACAAGGTTTCAGAGGCACAATTTGAATTACCTTGCATATATCTGCATCATACTAGGTCGTCCTAAAATCAATATATCTCGCCTCCATTCCTCTGCAAAAGCATAAAATGCGTGTGAATTCATGTAATTAAATTGTAGAAACCACTGACGTTCTAGTTTAATTAGAGAAGCCACTGTGATACTTTATTTTAATTAGAGTAACCACTGTGACATTTTATTTTAACATGAGAAAACAAGAATAATGTATGCCAGTGTATGTAGCAAAAATAAATAATTTAATATAAATGTTATTAAATAATTTACTATGATGGTTATCTAATGAATTTTTGAAGTCCCACGACAACCTGTCTTAAGGTCTCATCTTACAATCCTGCACTAACCTGTGATGGAACTGGTGAATATTCGTCATCAGAAAACAGGGAAATGTCATTGTCGAATTTCTTAGAGACAGTTATGTTCGTGAAATAATGTGTAAGTAACCTTGAATACCCTATTAGCACAAGACATTATAAGGTATCTCCATGTAAGGTATTCTGATTGCCGCCCAATATCGTGAAGATATCGCAGCAGTATTGTAGAGCGTCTTGTACTAATAGGGTATGATATAATTACAATGAGTTTCTCCCCTCGACTTTCTCGTACAATTATTCAGTATGGTTTTATTTTATGGTATTTATTTGTTTTGTTTAGCGTTTAGCTTTAATACAATAAAGAGAATCCAGTATGCATGTTGGATCACTACCCATCGACCTATTGAGTCCGAAATTTAATGCAGATATACAATTATGATATTAAGATCATGTACTAAATCTTATCAATCCAGCTTGATGTGTTTTGGAGTTGTCGCTTTCACGTGCACAAGACCGACAGACCGACGAAGAGTCCACCCTTTGAGGGATTTCATCCAAATTTTGATACAGATCTACAATGTAGAGATAGCACTAGATGTTAATTTTTATCCAAAATTTGATACATATCTACAACGCAGAGATAACATCAGATGCCAAATACAGATCTACAATGCAGAGATAGCATTAGATGTCAATTTTCATCCAAAATTTGATACATATCTACAACACAGAGATAACACCAGATGCCAAATTCCATCCATCTAGCTTATATATGAATGTTTTTTAATTATAGCGTTCGTAAACAAATGGTCAGACAAGCAAGTTTCCCGTTGACAGATTTAGCTAGAAATTTGATACAGATCTACATTTCCAGTCAAGGGCATCCGAAATTTCAACAATATATCTTCCAATTTTCGACATATTGTGCTCGCATGCACATGGACACGTATTCAAACAGACTTTTTTCTACTCATGGAGGGGTAAAATATTGACTTTCATCAAAATAAAAAGGTCGACTTTGTGTATATTTTAGATACGAAAGAGTTAAAAGTGAAGGAGAAACGACTTGAGAGATCCGACATAGTATGGGTGCTGCATATGTAGAGAAACTAGTGGAGCCATTCCAAGAGTCTGATTGACCATTGAATTGCAAATGACTATCGAGTATCAAGTATTCGTGGTATGAAAGTTACCAATATTGGGTTTTATGTCATATCCCAGAATAGATTTTTAGGAAAGTCCATAGACTCTTCATATCATTTTTGACAGTGGAAAACATAACTTATTCTGTCAAGTCAATATTTTGATAGGACATGGAGCCGCAAATGCAAAGGTGACTCTTTGTCGACAAACTAAATTTAAAGTGTACAACATAGGTTTGAAGGAATATAAATCCACAATCGCACAACAACAAAGGTACAGGAATAACAACAGTACAACTCGTACGTAGCATGACAGATGCGATCGCAAATAAGACGCAATACCAACAACAAACCTTTGAAGTACTTAAGTGTTCAAAGGGCTACCCGCCAGAAGATATACATGCTTGGCATGTTATTTTTCGTGCAACTGTATTGGTTTGCTGTTGTAATTAAAACTCTATGGAACATGCGTTGTACACTTTATCTGGGGTGTATCCTTCTTTTTTTACTTAAATCATTGCCAAAGATAGAGCAAAAGGTAGCGGTCGCCCTTTGCGTTTGCGACACCATGTTCGATTGTAAAAGTGACTTCTTTCTTTATGCTTAACTTACATTTAAGTTTTATAAACGACCTTTCCGGACACTCTGTATGTGTAGACAATTTTTCAATCAGTTTGTATTTTATTTTATAGATCTTTAGTCAAAATTCTTTGATTCAGATTAATCCTTTTGAATGTTTTACCTTAATTTATTCATGCAGATTTCTTTGTTTAGACAATCATACGTAATAATATTTGCCTTTTGTTCTTAAATTAATTCTTAGCAGGAGAAATGTAGCTAGTATAATATTTTATTTATTAATTTCTCGTATGTGAGTCATTTTGTTAATTTTTTTTTTACTTCAGGAGAATTTTAATTTAATTTGCTGTTGAATTGGCTATTTGATTGATACCTGATTGTTATACTTGATGTCCCTGTGAGCTTTTTATTTTGGTAACCTGTGGGGCCCTTGGATGCCATTATATTGGGTGAGATGCTTCGCAGCGGCAACACTTTTCATCCTCACGGCTTCGGCTAGGGCGGATCTGCATGTATGCAAATAACCTATATGACGGCAACCCCAAATAAATTTTATCTTAGGTAGAGCACCGCGTTCAACCATGGGAACCCCTTTGCACGAAACACCTTAAAAATTCCCGAAGCATATTATTCGTTTTGTGATTTTAAGAATCAGAGGTTATTTCATTGGCTAGCCTCATTTTCTTTTATTAGAGAAGCTTTGGATATTCAAATAGGTTTGCACATTGTTTGAAGTTCTGCAAACCATGCCCATCATTCTTAACAGTGAAGTTTTAATGTAACCGAAATTAATTACTGCATACAAAGCAAATAAGCACTTTAATCTGCTCTTTTCAGCAAATATAACAAAATACTTCATCGACATGCAAAGAGCTAAGTTAGTTGAAATTTTGTCTTGCCTTGCGTAACTGAAAATATTGGCATTTCGTAAAGTACGTTTTCTGAAAAATATTTGGCCTTTGTCTCAATGAAACACGATATTTCGTTCTGAAAGCAGCAAAACTATACTCAGAATTTTACCTGCCGTAGGGTAATAATTAAGACAATAATGTGTTAATCTGAGCCCCAAATTTTCTGGTCAGATAATGTTTATGAATAATAATAACAGAACTTTACTCCATAAGCAAACTTGATCAAAACCGTATTTTGCAACTAGTTGTAGCAGAATAAAAGGTTTTTATTTTGCCAACTGATGATTATGATAACTGAGACTCACTGCAGTGATCTAATACTGTACTCATCTAAAACTAAATTGTAAGACGTCTGCCTATGCATCTATTGGCAAATGATCTGCTATATGGATCTAAGCTGCAAAAATTGGTACAAGATAAGATTAATAGCATTTACGACACATAAGATATTTAATGTAATTAGTATAATAAATATATTTAGTGTAATAGTTTACAATTTTCCCAATTCATAACTTAATCAACAGTATTTCTATTGGTGACTTGAAACTTTAAATTAATGAGGTTTGATTATGCTCTGAAATTTCAATTCAAGAAATTTCTGAGATCCCTGCAATTTCTCATTTAGTCTCCTATCATTAAATCAAATATAATTTGCCGAAATTTAGATAAAATTATCATGAATTACATTAATATCGATTTATCGCATTAAAGAAAACCATGCTGCTTATTTTAACTCCATTGTGCTGCTGAGTTAAATACCATACTCATCATCTTATAGCTAATGCCCTAATTCAATTGATGAAACAAATATTGTATTTCTTTTTTTAAAAAAACGGTGAAGAAAAGTCAACGTTTGCACAACCGCTTTAATGATGCTTAAATATACCAAAGTGGACATTTTTCGCTAAATTAAACTCTGATTTTCCTTGGTTGAGGGTCTTTTTATGCTAATTTTGAGCCGAAATAAAGTCTATGCAATACCTCAGTAATTTAATTGCCAGAAAATTAAAAAATGAGAAACATCTTTTTTTTGTTAAGAAAAAGAAAATGAATTAACTTACGGGAAAAAATTTATTTTCAGACGCTCATGAATTTTAATATTAACGACATTAATCACTTTTTATTAAGTTTTGGGTGTTTCACTCCGTTACTAATTGGCAGGAATGTTTATTTTGTGATAGTTTATGCTACATTTTTTTTCCATATGACTACTTTTAATATTTAAAAGGCTCGATTACAAATGATATTTACATACATTTATGGAACTATGCACTTCTGAATATGCTTGCTCTGTCGTCGTAAATTTCTAAAATAAATGCCGTCTGACATTTTAATTAGGCAGTAATTTTGAGGATGATTTATGAAGTTGTTCAAAAACTCGCGTAATTAGCAATGCATGAATTCCACATTGGATAGACTAGCTATAATATTAATGCCAATAAGTCTAGCTTTTGAAGTTAATGTATCTTGAAATGTTAAATATTCTTCAGACATTCGAATCTATAGTATTAAACACAAAATACATGTGTCGACTGACATGTATGTGTGATGAGACATGGGTCGAGATACCGACATGAAATTTGCACGTGCCATTCTAGGGTTCATTTCCTGCTTAATTGTGGTATTTTCAAATTCTAAAGGTAATTAATTAAGGTGAAGGATTATGACAGATTTTTAACCTTTCATAAGCTGCAGTCACCATGTGCCTTATATTAGGCGTGGCAATATCTCAGCGCCATAAGCCTTTTTTTATTTTTTGTTTAAAAAATTTAGTTTTTAATTAAATAACTGAAATATATTTATTTTTGTATTCGTTATTTTATTTCACAATGTAATAAAAGTGTCCTTCAGATTTCTTGTGAATCTTTCTCATCGTAAATATCGTACTTTCTGGAAGCTAGCATGAAATTAGAAAAAAAGAAGAAGCATAAGTCGTACCGATTTCAGACAACCATTCACAATTTCTAAACAAACTTTGCCTGCCGCTTTAAATCCATCTTGTGTTAAACGATTACATCATAGAACCCAGAAATATGTAGATAAAAATGAAGAGAAGAAACCCTGGTAATATTTGGCGTAACGTTCTGATGGATCGAAATTATGCTTTCAGGCCTTTGACGATGGGTGGTTGAACCTAAAACTATGTTCTCTACTGCTCGAAGGACTGAAGATAGCTAAATGGGCGCTGAACCAACTTATTTCAAGGAGGAACGTAAAATAAACACAAATAATCTGAGATATCTCTCACGCATAAATGACAGAAGTAATGAAAAGATTAATATGACAGCACTTGAACATAAAATTAGAGCAATAGCACTTGTCTTGCACATCTAATATAAAAAAGCCTACAAGCTTTTTCTTGCACCACTCTTTGAGCCGTTTGTGTGACTTTAGGTGGTTGGATCTGGTGTCATTAGAATTGTAAGACCCTCAACACCGCCATAAAATAAAAATAAAATAATTATTTAAATAATCTGAAACTATCATTGCAAATATTTGTATTTCTCGTGTTATCTGATGGATATTCGGTCATATATTGAAGCATCCGAAAAGGTTTCATGAACAAAACAGGTTCATCGTTGAAGACAATCAGCAAGACGCTAAACATGTACTAAATTCTTGAAATAAATTCATAATAATAGGCTTAAAAAATGAATTATATTGAATCTATCCTGGGTGAAGGCTTATAATTTAGATAATGTTCCTAGAAAATGTAGTAAAAATCTATCTTATAATAATAAAGTTCAATAAAATCAAAATTATTGTGCAGATTTCTTCAAAAATAAGTCACTTCCCAGTCAGTCACAGTCACATGATAAATGGAGCTATGTGCATTACCTAACAGCTGACTGCACGTTGTATTATAAAGAGATTGGACGTCACTTCCAGTCTGCAAAATACATGATGTATTCCATAACGAAATTGAAGTGGCACATTCAGTATACGTCAAGTAACCTTGAATTTTGTTCATAACTGCAGTATCAAGATTATTGAGCGGATTTCATCATAATTTGTGCAATTATTACATTTTAACCCTTCAGCCACTGGCGATTTTTCATTTTGTTGCATAAAATCGTTGTCTATTTCATCTTTTCTTGTAAATAAGTCGAAATACTTTTGCAGAAAAGCGTTTTAATGAGAATGCTATAACTAACTTCCGATCAAATTGTCTTAATTGCATTGCTCTAGAGTTGAAGGATAAAATAGATGTTATCTATAACGGAAATTGTAAGTCTTTTACGTAATGTCTACATAATATTAATGCGATACCATTTGTCTTCTACATAAGATTAAAACAATAGTACTCGTCTTGTATATAAGATTAAAGCAATAGTACTCGTCTTGTATATAAGATTAAAGCAATAGCACTTTTCACTTACATTTGTCATGATTTGTAAAACTATTTTTATTTCCAAAAGTATATAAAATCTATTGTGATGATAGTGAAAGTAATGTTAATTTTTCTTTGTTGTATCTTTTTTTCTTTACATTCTAGGAAAATAAGCTGAATATTATGGAAAGTCAAATAAAGCGCATTTGCCATAGCCGCCTGAAATTAATTAAAAAATTTGCATTGCGATTATTTTTAGTTATTAGATTACCTTTATATAAGTTATTGGTTGAAATTTTATAATTATTATTGATGTAAAGACAAAATTAATTTCATTTAAATCAATGTAAATTCAGAAATTAATATGAGAATAAATATCGGCCAGATAGCGTAATTCAATTCTTCTTAAGATCGTGTATTAATGTTCAAAATATTAAATTAACTTCTTTTCTAGTGATAGTTTTCATTGAATATTCTAAAATTCTTGCGTATAGTATAGCTTTCAAACTAAACTTCTTTACAGAGGATAAGCGGCCTGAAACCATGCATGATAAGAATCGGAGGAATAGGGCCACTGGTTCTACTCTCTGGCTCTGTTCATAACCAGCATTATATAAAGCTGGTAGATAGATATAGTTTTAGAAATGAATTGCTTCCTGCTATTGGGTTACTGCATGTTTTCCTGGTTTTTCTCCAAACAGAACAAAAATGTGGGTCAATTTCCCCGCATCCTCCAGAAACGAAGCTCGCTTCATATAATTGACTAAATTATGACCCTAGGTTCTACCCAGGAACTCCAAGGTCGCTTGGAAGTTGCCAGACTCCCCCCTTATCTGAGTTCTTGATTCATACTATTTCGATAAAAATGGTAGATCAAGTGATATTAGGAGCCACCACCGCTGTACTTCATACGGAATTGCAATTTATACCTTGCCAAGGTGTGTCTATTTCGCAAACCTGAAATTAAAGAATCGCGAAATTTGCCATCAGATTTGCTCACCAAAATTCATGACCAAAAACACAACATCCGAATTGAAATCCGAAACAAAATAACTCTTCATCAGATAAATCCCTGCAGAGAGACATTTTATAAAGTTAAACTTCTCTTCCCACCTAGAGTGGAATTGCAGCAGCATGGCCGCATTTCGGAACGAATCCTACATTTTATCATTCATTCAGAGATGAAACTTTCCATTTCTCAAGCACATAGGGAGGAAAAAAGGTATTTTCCTCTGAAAATTTCAAATAAGAGAGTCTCTGAATGCTGGTAGAAACAAACCAAGAATGAAAAGAAACGGGAGCTGCAAGAGAAAAATAAAAGGAAAAAGACTTGTCTGACTTTTTTGTTTTGTTTTTTACCTTGGACGAATTGCTTCCTTCATTCTGCCGTTCTCTCTGAGAAGAATGCTGAATTGGCTTGTCGAGTAGATTTGGCTTTCGCAATCAAGTATACTCGTTGGATGAACGGCATCTCTAATGGTTTGTCATCCGACGAAGACCTATGTAATACTTTCTGCCTTTGGTAAATTCATGTGTTTGGGTATATAGCCTGGAAAATTCTAAAACAAAAAATTGCAGTTGTAGATTCATTTTTGATTAATTATTTTTCTTGTTTTTTGTTGATCTATGCTTGTTAAAAACGCGTTATCTGAGGATGGGTTTCTTAAATTATTAGTCCTAACCCCGAATGGCGAGTCGCAATGGCCTAGTGTTAAGATCTCGGCTTCGGAGTTAGAGGGTACCAGATTCCACGAAACATCCGGTGAGTATGTGGATCTGGCGCAGTTAATAAGATGTCGTTTGTCGAAAATCTTCCCTTGGTGTGGTGCTAAAGCTTGGAGAGAGAAGGGGGAGCTCAGGTGTCAACCTCGTCATCTGCCCGTCAGTTCTAAAATAGCCCTCGGATCAGTTTAGAATGGAACGTTAATGAAACTAAACTAAATCAAACCAAACCCAAGCCCTAATGAATATCATAATTTCTGCATTGGATAATTTTGGAATAAGAAATATTTTAAAGCTCATTCTTTTCTTTCACTTTGGAAAATTTGAAATAAAAAAATTGCACTAAAACAGCCTTTGAGAAAATTGTTTATTTAAATTATCGAACAAACGTAGTAAATTATGTTAATGTTTTATTAAAAATTAATAATTAATAATATTAATGCTGTATTTTTACATTTTATTACCTGTTAAAATGCAAGATTGAGGATGAAATTTCTGTTCAAATATGAAGTCGCAAATAATTTTTTAGATTGAAAAGAGATTTCCAATGATAGAAATTTAAGAAGCTTGTTCAAAATAAGTATTTTTTAATAAGGAGCTCTAGAGAGAAGAGTTTCTTAAAATCAGGTTTTGTTATATTGTTTATCTGCTAATTTAAAATTAAATAAATTTTGCCAACAGCATGATTGCATTTCAAAAAAAAATGTTAAATGCAACCATATTATACAGGACAATATAACACTTATTAATAGGTATATATTATAAAAGTATTAAAAAATGTAAAAGTATATATTTTTAATACTTTTATAATATATAATTTTATACTAAATGTCTACTATTTTTAAAAAATTATAATACATATTATTATAAAAGTATATATTATAAAAATAATACACATTTACACTTTTACGATTTTTGATTTGCCATCCAGACTTTCAATTAAAATATTATTTTCTGCATTTTAGCACACATTAATTAAAAGCGTGCTTCTTAAAAACTCTCTTTTTATTATTTTATCTTTTTTGTCTTTAATATATTTCATGATTCAATGTTAAAATTATTAAGGAATAGTGTAATCAATTTTTCTGAAATTCACTACTTAACTGCGTCTTTCGTTTGAAATCAAAAGTAAATAAAATTAAGTGCTTAATTGATAATTAAATTCCAAAAACATTAAGATATTCCGTTTTCATCACCAACAAACAATTATAGAGAATTTCAGAACTAAGACACGTCAGGAAGTGACTGTGAAATGGATTTCAAAGTTCCATCTTTACGAGCATGAAAATTATTAACATGCCATAAGTCAAGACAGGGCCATATTATTCAATGGATTAATTGGGCTGTAGCGCAGGGGCTTTATTGATCTAAGGGCGCCAAAAAAGATAATATACTGATTTTATTTTAATTTTGGACCAAAACATTTATTTAATTATAATTTTTAATATTATATAATAAACATGTTATATGTTATAATAATAAATATGTTATATTTTATAATATGTATAATAATAAACATACTATGTATAGTAATATAAGCATGTTATATATAATAATATATATAATAATAAACATGTTATATGTTATGATATGTATTATAATAAACATGTTATATATTATAATATGTGTAATAATAAACATGTTATATGTTATAATATGTATTATAATAAACATGTTATATGTTATAATATTATAATAATAAACATGTTATATGTTATAATATCATAATAATAAACATGTTATATGTTATAATATGTATAATAATAAATATGTTAGATAAATTTATATGCTCCACAATTATTTTATTAGTTAAGTATTTACATTGGATCATAGACACTCAAATTTCTAGTTACTGCTCTGACGGGTCGCCAAATTGCTCTATCCCAGGATGCTCAAATTTGTTAATACGACCCTGATTCAAGTTAAACAAAAACGTGTATTTAGTCGAGTAATTTCAAGATTACCGTTTTATAATCGTATTTTCAGTAACATAGTAGATTTCGTGTAATATACTTCCAACAGAAACCTAACAAGAATACTATTACTTCGTATACCTATCACCTTCTAAGAACAACAAATAAAAATCAGAGGTACAGAATTTGCATCTAAATCAGAGAAACTGCAGAAATCTTTTTCTTGTCGCCAGTCATGAAATATGAAAATAAAATAAAGGAGAATTGAAGCGTGGAGAGTACGAAATCTAATTTGCCAAGCTGAAATAGAAACAAAACCTCAGGAGCGTATAAAGTCGCAAACGAATTTAACGTAGTAGACGAGATCCTGGGTTATATAAATTTAGCAGAAATAATAACACTAGACACTAAATCAGCAACAGGGTTCCGAGTTTTTTTCAAGATGAGTTAGAACTGACGACAAATATTTTTATGTTGAGATATTCTGAGAGTTTTATTTTATTTTTTCTCGAGGTTACGATAACAGATGTTTCACTGGCTCATCCAATTGAAAATGTTTTTTGAGTTAAGCAAAAATCTCCTAACTATATTACACAGTGAAAGTTGCTTGTGGAGATTGGAAAACAGATCTCACAAATTTCTGTAAAGCATTACAATAGGATAAGTTTTTCTCTTCCTTCAATTGAATTTTTGTATAGTAAATATAAATGATAGTTTCTAAAAGAATGTAAGAGATTTATAAAATGTTATTCTTAAACTCATTTTCTATAGAGTCTCAATGAAAAGTTTATGCTTTTGAAATAAGTTATGTGCAATATATAATTAGGTATTTGCAGTACAGCATGAATTCAAATACTGTGTTTTATAAGAAAATCATCATGTAGAAGCCAATTAAAAAATCAGAACCGGAAGAGACTATGTAATAAAAAATTTTAGTTTTAAAATATATTTTCAGCTGCTCCTACGTGGTGTCTTACAAACAATCTCTGCCAAATAGATCAATGGACGAAAGATAAAACTGAAAGAGACCATCGGATTGGAAAGGGATTGTGACAATCCAAAACTTTATTACCGCAGCTAAACTGACTACAGAATTCAACCATCATATGCAGATTCTTATATCAACAATAACAGTTAGAAAGGAACAGCACAATTAAAATGTTCTATGGTAAAGTAGCAATTTTAAATCCACTGATTTGAATGGAAACGGACGGCGTTTCAAGTGATGCAACGACCATTAAGTCGGGTTAAACGATGGGTTTCAGAAATTTTATTTCATCGAAAATTTCTTCATTTGATATAGCCTGATACATCGTCGTTCACATCGTTCCCCATAAGATGATGAATGCACATAAGGAGAAAGTGTCACAAGCATATCTTCTGAACTGCCTTGACCTAAATATAAAACAATGAGCCGGCTTTTTCATGATTTGGACAGAGGTAACGTGGTTTTCTGAAAGCCTTGTCATCACATTTGGATTAAGAGGTACCTTTTTAGTGCCAATCAGTGTCATCCTATTTTGGAAACATTATTTCCTTCGTAAAATATTGTTTACCGGTATTATTATTTCCCAGTTCGTATAACTTCACATTTTCATGCTTGAACAGAAAAGCATGAAGGCGAAGTAACACATTTCCGTTTACCATCCGCATCTCCGAACCTCGATATAATTCTGTCGCTGTTTTGAAGGACAGCATCCACCATCGTTATCTTTACAGAACTTTTCAAGATTTCTCCAGTAAAAATAGCAAAATATTTCTTTCTCATTTGAGTTCAACGATAAAAATCTTAAACGAATTCTAGACATTTAATGACATCCTGACGCCTTGTTAAGAAACTGTTTGTTTTGATTTTATATAATTCCGTGGAACAGCTTGATATACGGCATTACTGGCGATATTTTGTTATTTGGCGATATTTTTATTGCGTAAACAAACACGGCGTCGGTTGTGTTGCCTGAACAGATATGGCGATTGTTTTCTGCATAGCCAAACATCGTATCATGGTTTATGCAATAAAAAGTCGCCAAATAACGAAATATCGCCAGTCAGGCCGTATATTAAAGCTGTACCAATTCCGTAATTAAAATCTATTATTTTTATAACCACCTATATATGAACTCAAGACAGGTACACTATGCGATTACCAACCAACTGCCATTTTATAAAGTTTGGTTTCTCTATTGAAAACAGTAATTTAGAGTGTGATTTCTCAGCAGATTTGAACCAAATCCAGTCCTTTACACAATTGCCTACTCATATAATACAACAAATTTTAAGAAAAGTATGAATAAATTTCTTCTGTAAAATCTTGATTTTAGGCCAAAAAGTCCTATCATACCTACCTACATGTAAAATCTTAGGCCAAAAATTCCTATCCTACCTACTTAACAGTAAAATCTTGAGAAAGTAGCTGTATCTCAGTGATAATTTTGGTGGTGGTTCCTCTTTGCATAACTGCGAACATAAATGAACTATATGTGCACTTTAAGCCAAAGCTCATTTGAATTTCATATATCTATTCACAATTTTGCAGTTTTGTATTTAGAGCAAAACGAAGCTCTACAAACCATACTTGCAAAAATTAGTAACGACACCATAATCAAATCAAAATCCTCCGCTTTAAATAAGTTATAGCACTGTACTGCAGACATTAGATTAATTAGAATCATGTTTTGTTTTTCAAACAACACGTTTATTCTTGGCTTATACAAAAAACGGACATTTTTTAACATAAACGGTTATTTACAATCTATTTGCAGCAAAATTTCCTCAAATTAACAACATCGAATCCCAAAAATACTATCTCCATTCTCTTGTCAAACGTTCACAAAGCAAGTGCGGTATTGGCATTATATTTCTATTTCTCTTTTTCATATATACACATGACAAATGACTCTTTTCATTTCATTAATTTTCTTTTTAAAGTATATTTAAAATTTTTATGACGTCATTATATTTTAAATATCTTAATACAAATTGAATAAATATTAGACTGAATATTAACTATATGAAATGTATTTTATATCATTTACAAATATCGCACTATGAAACAACTCTCTTCTTCAGAAAAATCTCTACACTAAGGCACTTTATAAAGTTAAACTTTCCATATCACCTAGAATATAACTGTAGAAGATTGGGAGCATTTCAAAATCAATCCTACACGTTAAAACCTATTTTAATCTAAAACTTTCCATTTCTCAAGCACATTAGAAAAGAAAAATTTATTTCCCCTTGAAAACTCCAAATAATTGAGTCCCTGAAAACTAGAAGAAACGAACCAGGATGAGAAGAAACGGGAGCAGCAACAGAAAAATAAAGGGTAAAAACCTTTTCTGACTATATTTTTTCCTTTTACTTGGACGAATTGCTTCCTTCATTCTGCCGTTCTCTCTGAGAAGAATGCTGAATCGGCTTGTCGAGTAGCTTTGACTTTCGCTATCAAGTATTCTCGTTGGATGAACGGCATCTCTAATAGTTTATGTCGCCATGCGACTAAGCGATGATATTTGTTAGTTTTTATTTCTGCTTAATATTTTCATGAAGTTAGAACCGTATGATCTGAAGGAATCAAAAGAGAAAAGTGCATGTTTTATAAACTATTTCTCATTGGTGGATTATTTTTGAAATAGTTATTACCGAGTGTTGAATAGCTTATTAGTTTTAAAATTCACTTACTTATGGATAGGTTTATTTTATAAAATACGTTAGACAAAACGAATGTTTAAAAAAGCTTTAAAATTAATTTACACTCAACAATGGAATTAACAATACATAATGTTCCTAATTTGCAACTATTTTTTAGTCTTTTACATTTGTACTATTTAATTTATAATATGTTCAAGAACGAATTTAAAGCAGATAGTATTTATAAGTGTTCAATTCATAATTTTTTCATAAAATAATGTATAGAATAATTGATTAGTTGAAACAACAGAAAGCTACTGTTCCAATGCGTGGCACATTGTTTAGATTTAAAAAATAAGCATTTGAAAACTTTAAAAAAATTATCAAAAGAGAACGTTTTCCTGTAATGTAATAGGAGCAGAATGGTTATTGAGTAATCGATATAGTTGATAAGATTGGAACACTAACCAATAATATGTAGATATTTTCTTATAACTATGCAGATTCTAAAGTGTGTCCAAATAATTCTTCTTACATTTCATGTGTAGGTGGAAGGACACAAGGTTTTTATTTCCCTTTGGCAAAAATAAATAAACAAATAAAAAATAAAAATGGAATCACTACAAGGTTCAAGCATGAAACAATTTGAATAAGTTCCTCGAAATATGTGTTCAAAGAAAGAAAGTAATTTCTGTTATGTTTTCTATGAGTACATTGCCACTTCGTCCAATGAAAATATTACTACTAGATTAACGCAATGTTCGGATTGTTGAAGCCTTCGCGGATCGTAAAATGATATTGGTCGAATTGAAATTATGTAATGCTGTTCCGTTCTGAAGAATTTACTTTACCTTGAAGACCACAATATGTTATCTCACTTTCCATTCAATAGATACTATAAGGAAATAGAATTGGCTTAACCAAAGATTCACAAAATGAACTACACTGGTGTGCAAAAATTAAGGATCATTTCGTAAAATGCGATAAATTTGAAATTAATATGAAAACTATGGTTCGATGTCAGTTCTGGAGATTCGAGAGACATACAATCCAGTGTCATACACATTTTACAGGGAATATTCGGTCACAAGGGCAATTAGGGGGGGGCGACCAGAAAGTGATGAAGACGGAAAGGGATTTCGACTCATCCCTTTTCACAAAAATCTGATAACGAGATGAAACTTTCATTAATTATTATGTTTGGTGTGTATAATTTTACATGCGTTTTCATAAACATAGTAACGAGAAAATATAAAGGTTTCTTTTAAAAAATCCCAAATTTTCTAGCATATTTTTTTGCTTAAAACATGCAGAGTTTTCATTCAAATTTTACAAAACTTACAGAACACTCGACAATGTGGTACAGAAAAATTGTATTACAATTTGAAATAAATACGTTGGATATTACAGGAAATATGAGTATTTGTACTAAAAAATGTTTTACTGCGCATGTACGAGATGCAGCGTAATTTGTCTTTTATAACTTCAAAACCAGATGTATAGAGCAAATTATATAAAATTTCCAGATGAATACCGTTAAAATTCAGAAAGACATAGACATTTCAGTGAAGTTGATTTCAATTTCTCATTAAGGGAAGCTCAATTATGAGGTTTCTTGCACAAACTGATATTTTTTAAACTTGAATCTTCAAACGCTATTCGTCGAAATGCAATTTAAATAATGCATTTAATTACAAAGTGTACATGGGTATTCAGTATATTTAACTTTCCTAAAATCCAATGTTACTTTTCGAAGATTCAAGATTCAAAAGTATCAATTTGTGGAAAAATCCTATCACTTAATTTCTCGCAAAGAGAAATTTAAATTTACCTCACTGAAACGTCGATATCTTTCTGAATTTTAATGAGATTCAACTGGAATTTTTTTATAAGTTTCTCTATACATCTAGATTTGAAGTTATAAAATAAAAATTAAACTACGCTTTGCAAATGCACAGTAAAAAATTATTTAGACGTATACATTCAACGTACTTACTTTTAATTTTAACTCGCCATATCTGTAACATATTTCCAAGTGTTCTGCAAGTTTAGTATAATTTGATTGAAAACTCTGCATATTATAAGCAAAAAACATGCGAGAAAATTTGGGATTTTTTACACAAACCTTTGTATCTCCCCGAATATTTGTGCTATGTTTAAAAATTCATATCAATATTATGCACATCAAACATAACCGTTGATGAAAGTTTCATCTTGTTATCAACTTTCTGTGAAACGGGATGAGTCAAAATCTCTTTCCGTCTTCATCAGTTTCTGGTCGCCCCCCTGATTGCCCTCGTGACCGAATATTCACTGCAAAATGTGTATGTTACATTATTCTCCACAACTTATTTTGAACTATAGTTTTCATATACATTGTAAATTTGTCGCAGTTTGCGAAACGGTCCTTAATTTTTGCACACCAGTGTAGTAACGGTTAAAATCTGTATTTTACCAATTACTGCTTAAATCAATGTGTCGTTCAAAAGTTATCTGTCCTTCAGTTGATTCGGAAACGGCTGCCATTTGGTCAACTGTTGGAAGGTTTGTCTTCTATCAGTTCCATCGCTTTCGTCAATTAATCTAAGAAAGATTTTATTTTAAGAAAATCCTCCGGTGGGTGTACGTGGGAAACAGTCCAAAAAGCAGGATAATGGAGAATGACGCTTTATTCCCGAATATTCAGTAGAACACGAAGTACAGATAACAGAAACAATAGCTCTTATATAGATTAACAACGCAAACAGACAACAACACTCTAGTAATAACAGTAACATCACTTTTGGATTTAGCAACACAGTCAGAAAATCACTAATAATGACAGTAAGAGCACTTTCAATAGCGCTCAGTTCACCGACATTCCAGCTCGCATTGCAGACGAAATTCCAGAGTCATTCTTCGCACTGTAAAGATGTTCCTCCTTTCAGTAGCCTCCGTTTATATACCCTAATTCAACTGATTGTGACGTCACATGGAATTATCCAGTACATTCTGTATTTCTCCTTTCCTAATAGAAATATCGAGAAAATAAACGCATTTTCGGGAATCTCCTATTTGTCGCTATGATGGACAACAAGTTCGTCGCCAACGTTAAGAGTCCAGGCCTGGCCGCTGCCGGTCATATCATACTTACCCCTGTAAAACTCTTTTACCAACCATAAGACTAACATTGCCGGGAAGCGGCGTTCCATGTTCGTAACAGTATGGATTGCAGATTAAATTCGCCTATTGAGAAGGTCCTAAAGCCGCCTCTAGGATTCTAAACGAATCAAAATTTCACTAAACCGAAAGGAAAAAAAAAGAAAAAAGGGAAAAAAGAAAGAAAAGTTAAAATTTCCGTTCAATACGTGCGCTGCACCAATATCTGAGATGATTTTGTAGATTTTTTTTTATTACTGAAGCAAAAGTGAGTAGTTCATTTGAGTTTTTTTTTTTTTAGTTTAAATAAAAAAGCTGCCAAAATTCACTTCCGAGCCTAAATTCCTTTTTTCGTTTAGAATACTCTTTTAATGCAAAACAGTTTACACCTCAAACTATTTCTACTTACTTCAGAGAACGCATCACTTGTTACATTCGAGCGAAATTTTGTTTTATTTGGAACCACAAAACTAGCTCTTGAGGCTTCTAAACAGTCGATTTTATTTATAAAGACATTGTCTGGAAAAAGTTTATGCAAAAACAGAATAATTATTTTCCTTTAATTATAGAACTGTTTTCATTTTATACTTTGCCTTAAACTGCATTTTCTTGAAATAAGAGAAAATCTGTTGTTATTTACAACTATTTCATTAATTTTAGAGTATCATATAATGTAATTTGAAAAAATAATCGCATTTTTACAATAAAACGTAATAATTTTTCTGATGTGTTTCACTTTTTAAGACTTTTGAACTAATTTCCGTGAATCAAAGAGTTCTGTCCTGATGATTTCTTTTTAGAAATGGATATTTTCATTCGAAATTTCTTTTTCAGGTGAAATATAGTCCGTGTATGATTATAAAATCGTTTTTCTAAAGTAAAATGAGGAGATGGTTTTAATAAATTTGATGAAATGAGTATGTTTTCCAGAATCCAGTATATTTCCAAGAGAAGCACCGACACAAATTTCTGTACTTGTAGAACATTTTCAATTTTACTTCGATCTCATTATCTGTAAAGAATTTTATTTCTTTATCGTTGATTATGAAGTAGATTTAATTAATACGTGAAATATTATACGAAAATTTGTAAAGAACATGTGAACAGTTAAGATTAATGCTTCCCACAAAAACATTAAACTAATGCAAATCCTCTCGAATGTGATAATAAAAGTAATAAATGCCATATATTAAGTTTATAAAAATGAATTTTTCTTTAAATAACTTCTGATTCGCATATATGTACTGATAGTAAACGTTTAAGTTTACTATCTATACCGACGCGATTTATGTTATCGAAATTCTAGTTTAACGCGTTCAATACGTGATTTTTCCCTTCCTTAAGAATTTACCTTAAATTGTATAAAGTTTATCTAAACAATAGTAAACGTTATCAATAAACTATCAATAGTAAACGTTATCAATAATCTATCAATAGTAAACGTTATCAATAAACTATCAAAAGTAAACGCTTTCAATAAACTATCAATGGTAAACGTTATGAATAGTAAACGTTTTCAATAAACTATCAATGGTAAACGTTATGAATAGTAAGCGTTTTCAATAAACTATCAATGGTAAACGTTATGAATAGTAAACGTTATCAATAGTAAACTGTAGGTATAAATAGTAAACGTTTAAGTTTACTATCTATACCGACGCGGTCTATGGTATCGACATGCATATTTTAAAGCGTTCGATATGTGATTTTTTCCCTTCCTTAAGAATTTACCTTAAATTGTATTTTCAAGTTTATCTAAACAAGGTTGCTTCAACAGTCTCCTTTCGTGAGCGAGAAAAGAAACAATTGTGTACTGAATCCATCCAACAGACGAATGGATTAAATAGTTGAATTCTCACAGATAAGAAGACATTTGGAACGAAGCATTGAATTCGAGTCAACCAATTTGCATGAAAATGCAGGGAAATCTCTAGTTGCTGCATTCAAACAGTCTATAGAAAGCTGGTAAAATCGTTTTCCTCCACCATATCTGGGAAATATTCGGACAGATAACAGAGCTTTTGATGCAGGAATTTCCGTGCTAAATACATTGTGAGATGTCCTTCTATAGAAACGGTTCCTTTTTCATACACTTTTATTTAACTTGATATATTTCAAGTTTGTAAAGATGAAATTTTGTAACGGGTTTTTAACTCACTTCCCGGTGCGCTAGAGTTTTTTTTTAAATTCAGAACATTTGTGTGTTATCGATGACAAAATGCTACTTTAATATTTTCCGAACTTAGTTATTAGTGAATCAATTCATTTAATTTAATTTTCAATGCATAAGGGTGGAAACACTTGGTAGCGAATTTGAGAAAAAAAATGATTTCAATATTCTATGATATTTATAGAAATAAATTATAAATTAAGGACAAAAAAGTAGAACGTATTTAAGATCAAAATCTGCTTTTTAGTATACAAATTAAAGTGTGTTTCAAAAACACTTTTTATTAAATTCATTTTAATCCGGGAACGAAAACAAGCTACTGAAAATAAAAATTGACCAGGCTGGTGAAACCCATCTTTTAATTTCATAATTTATTCCATATTTGTACAAATGTTACTCAGGCTATTGCAATGACATTTCATGCAATTATGTCCAGTCAAACCCCGTTATACCGACCCTCAAAGGAACAATCCAGACGTTCGCTATAACCGAGTGTTAACTATATCCGATTTTTGAAATATTGGCTACATAAGATTTCCTGTAATCTCTAAATGCATTTCTGTGTGAAAAAAATTTATTACACTAAATTGCAATTAGTAATGGACTATAATAAATCAAAATAAATATTTTTTAAAAAAATTATAAACAGTGAAATTAATTGCACTTACATTTATTTCTCTAAAGTACAGGATGTACACAAATTAAGTGACTCATTTCAAAAATTAATTTAAAAAAACTAAAAATGTTGGAACTACGTTTTTTTAAATAAGATTGCATCTCAAAAGTTTTTTTTCAGATTGGTAACGCGGCATTACGCCGTTCTAAATTTGTTACAGCAAAAAAATTCCGTACGCAATGGCTACCGACCAGCAGAAGCCGATGCGTGTTTTCTGGTTTCTTTTTATAGTTTTTCTTGAATACCACAAAAACTCTGCAGTTTTCACATTAAATGTGAACTAACAAAATAAGGAGCACAAAATTCCCTACAAACACATGCTTTTATTTTTCTTCCAGTTTTAATATTTTCTCAGATAATGGCTCTAAACAAATTTTTTATTTCCAGTAATTTACGACCCCCCTAGACCACCGAAATGACATGTTAATTATCTGAAAAAAACTTTTTAAGATGCGCTCTCATTTTTTAAAAAAAAACATAGTTCCAAAATTTTCAGTTTCTTATTTTTTATTAATTTTTGAAATGAGTCACTTAATTTGTGTACACCCTGTATGAAAATAAGTAGTGATTTTTCTTTAAAGAACTGAAACTAAGCTTGAAAAATGGAAAGGTTTATTCACTATATCCGAATTCTTTGCTTTTAAAGATCGTTTCAAGTATTTGAGAATCCATTAGTAGCATAGGAGTTCCGTTGGAACCATTTGGAAAAATTATTATAACCGAGGGATTGTTATATCCAGGGTTCGTAATACAGGGGGTTTGACTGTATGTCATCAAGAAACGGAGAATATAATGCACGATGATTTAGTGTGTGACTTTGTGATCATTTTGGTAAATGATCAGCCAACAAAGATAATGATATGACTTTCTGAAAATAACATGACAGAGATTTTAAATTATCATTTTAATAAAGTAACTTTAGACTAAATAAATAGACATCTTTACTTTTTTTTTCGTGGAGGTGCAGTTTATTATATTATCTATTTTTCTCTGTGCACGGCTGGTACAAGTATCATACCCCTCAATCATAAGGAGTTCACTTCTCCCGTTGAACAAATCATTCCCTCCTCTATTCAGCATGTAAAAATTTTATTTCTCTGTGGAATTGTATTACCACATTAGTGCTGGCTGGATTATGGCCAGGAGGGTAAACAAAAATAAGTTATCCCATTGCCGGTCATATATTTTCCATACATTTAAGACCATAACCTTTTCTTTCATTTGCTTAAACGGATAGCAAAGATATTTCCTGTTAATTTGCATTGAACTCCGTTTTAAAAATATATTCTGAGATCTCCCACAACTATATTCTAAATGTTGAAATAATAAAAGAAAAGCAATCTTTGAGCATAACATTTTATTTTTGCATCACGTATTCTAGATCCATTCAGACTTCGAATAACACACTCCTTCTAATGCTGACTATAAAACATTTTCGTTGCATATTCTTTATTAATTTAAATTATAACATTAAAAAATTATTTAAATTATAAAAATTAAAAAACATTTAATCATAAGCTTTGAGTATTGGAAAGCCAAAAATAATTTTTATCAAAAATAAGGCGATCAAGACAATATCATAAAAGCTTGAGAAACCGATTTAAATATTCTAAGTTAATCGGAATTTTAATCTCGTTTATATTATATTTTAATATTTAATGAATGTGTAAACATTTCTCTCTCTTAAAATATTCCATTGTGGGTAAGATTCCTTCTAGTATTGATGTCATCGCCTCAGGCATTTATGATTTCGTTTTGACCACCAGATTTTTTATATAAAAATTATTTTCTACTTTTTAATATACTAATAAAAAAGTGTTTTTAAAAACTTTTCCTATTTTTATGATTTTCTTTCCTTTTTTAGTTTTTATTATCATAAGTCATTATTATAAATATTGTGGAATTTTGCTATCATTTTTTCTCATATTCGCTACACGCTGTCGTATAAAATCAAAAATAAATAAAAATTAAACAACTAACTGATAATTAAATTCTGATAATATTAAAATATGTATTTGTTCGGGAATCCGCAACTGAACGCTTTCAGAACTCGTATACAATAGGAAATGAGTGAAAACGATAAAAAAATTCAACCTTTGCGAACATGAAATTTGCAGACATGAAAAAAGTTAAGGGGAGTTGGAGCCCTTATTCCGAAAATGTTAAATTGCCACTTCGATGAACCTTATCTCAAAATCTGTTATAGATTCATGTTTGATATTTTTAATACAAATAAAGTAAACCTTTCTCATTATACGAAAATGAGCTTCTGGTAATTTTTTAATTTTTTATAAATTTACAAAATATTACATTAGACATAGTGAAATTTTACTCTATTTAGACAAAAAAATTGTAAAAAATAAATTTTAGAATTTTTTTAAAAAGAATCTCATTTCAGTATAATCAGAAAGCTGTACTTTACCTATATAAAAAATTTCAAACATGGATCTGTAACAAATTTGGAGAAAAGGTACATCAAAATGGCTGATTTAACATTTTTGTTTTGACACAAAAAAATTTGTAAAAAATAAATTTTTGAATTTAAAGAAAAAATCATTCCAGTATAATGAGAAAGATGCACTTTACTTGTTAAAAAGTTTCAAACACGAATCTATAACAGACTTTGAGAAAAAGTACATCGAAATGGCCAATTTAACATTTTCGGAAGAAGAGTTCTAACTCCCTTTAAGTTAAATAAAGCACTACATAGTCTTGTTTACAACATTACTTCATCTATAAAACATATTCTACGTTGAAATTTAAAGCGTTTTCAGTCGACACACCATTATTGGTCAGCGTCTGGAAAATTTTTCCTTTACTTCCTGAAAGTACATATTTCACCGAGAGTCCTTTTCCATCAAAGTATGTTATCTTCCCATACGTGAAAACAAAGTACGTTTGTTTTGCTGCATGTCTCAGTTTCAGTTTGGTATCTCCTTCCCAGACACAATATATAGCCGCAGGTGACAGCTTTACAAAACATACTTTTCCAGAAGCAATATTTTCGTAAACATCATCAGAAATTCCTGATCCATAAAACACAAAGGCACAAAGTGCCTTCCACGGCAATATCCCTCCCTGGATAGGGTAATCCATTTTCCCCAAAGATTCGATTGTCAGAATACGATGATAGTCACGGATAAGAACTGAAATAGGGCTGAAAGAAACTGCAGACTCAGGGCGAGTGACGTGCGACTTTTTTTTTCTCTTCTTTCTTCTTCTTCTTCTTTTTTTCTGTCTCTTTTTTCCTTTGATCGGATATTACGTGACAGAAGATCTCATCGTGAGGTCCAGAGATCGCTTTTCTTCTGCATCATGCATACGAAACACCGGATCAATGAAGAAGAAAATGAAGCCGAGGAGGCCTCCTTTTTTCCTTCCTTTCCCTCCTGCTTGGCCTTTGGCCTGGATCTATCACGTCCCGAACCAGTCTTTTGTGAAAGAGGTGCGCAGTGCGGAAATATATAAATCACTATGTGGTTGTAGCATCGGCAAATGAGTTCATCTCTCATTCCAATAGGTTTTTGTACCACAAATAAGACGTTTGCAGACATAGCGTTGTAGCCGAGATTGATTCTGCTGTATTCCATTAGATAGGGTTCCTTTACGTTGAATAAAGGGAAAATTTGCTGTCTTGTGATGTCTAGGTGAAATTAAGGCAAAAACTGATACATGAATGACTGTGACATTGTTATTCTCTAAGAGTCTGATTGTACATTTCATCATCCACAATTTTTTAAATGTTTGCAACAATTAAGTAGGTATCAGTAGTGATGATTTAAAGTATATTTTAGATACATACCATCATTTTGGTATTTTATCAAAGAGATGCGCAATGATAAAATGCATAAATCACTACGTGGTTGGGGCATCAGCAAATGAATTCATCTCTCATTCCAATAGGTTTTTGTACCACAAATAAGATGTTTGCAGATATAGCGTTGTAGCCGAGATAGATTCTGCCGTATTCCAATAGATAGGGTTTCTTTACGTTAAATAAAAGAAAATGTGCCGTCTGGTGGTGTCTAAGTGAAATTAAGGCAAAAACTGATACATGAGTCACTGTAATGTTCTATTGCTATTCATTAAAAATCTAATTGTTAACTTTTATCATCCACAACTTTTTGAATGTTTGAAATAATTCAAAAGGCTTCATTAAGGACGATTTAATCGTATCGGCAAATGCGTTCATCTATTATTCCAAAAAGTTTTTATATCACAAACAAAACGTTTTCAGACGTTTACACGTTACTAATAGATATTGTAGCCGAGATTGATTTAGCCGTATTAGACAAGGTTCCTTTACATTAAATAAAAGAAAATTTGCTGTTTGGTGATGTCTAAGAGAAATTAAAACGAGAACTGGTACGTGAATGACCGTGACAATGCATTGCCATTGAGTAAAAGTCTTATTCTTGTCTTTCACCATCCATAATTTTTTTAAATGCTTAGAACAATCAATAAGACATCATTAATGATGATTTAAGGTAGAATTTAGAAACAGATTTTTCAGATTTTGGAACCATTCTCAAAGAATTCCTGTGTACAAATTCATTTTAAGCCTTACATACCTGTTCTTTCTCTTAATAGTAGTCGATATTGCAATCGATCGTAATAGAAGCATTCATTTTAATATTCCTTTTTGTTGAAAGCTACAATTTCTATTTACCTAAAATGATAAATTTACTTTCTCAGCGCAATTTTACTGAATTCTGCTCAAGCCAAAGGATTATTTCCCACATGCCCATGACAGACAAGAGAAAGGAAATTCGAATCAATGGCATGAAATGTGATAAATTGTCTGTATAATTTATCTGAATAATTTTTTCGAATAATTGTTGTTATTTAAAATTATTTACCGAAACAAGTTTTACTGAGCGATACAGCGGTTAAAAGATAATTTCGTTGTGGCGGAACAATACAATGAGGAACGTAATACAATGAGAAATTGTAACTAAATTGACCCAGTGTCTGGTTATTAATTTAGGTACAGATATATTTTATGGGCATTGATCTTTTTATTAATTCGAGAAAGAATCGTGAACTGTAAAATGAGATATTTTGCTGTGATATTCAACAAAAACTTCTTGCTGTTTTTTCTTACAAAAACGAATGCATCCCTCATCAATCGTCAAAATAAAATAGTTGTTATAGACTCAAATTTTGATTACTGCACCATTTTGCTGCTACGTGTATCCATCTACTTATGAAACAAACATTTCAAAATTTTGGTAACAAATAGTTTGACGTTCAAAACCTGAAGAATTCCTTAAAGCTTTATCTATTCCAAATATCCAACTTAACTTAGCATCCTTCTAATGAAACCAAAGGATGAATGTTTACATTTCTCGAAATCTAATCCAATGCTTTTCTCAGCCTCATAAATGAAAAGATGAGAATAAAAAAGTACAAAGGACTAATTAACGGATCTTTGCTTAAGAAATCAAGTATGTCCCTGTAGGACGCCATGATTTATTCTTCCTCATTTTCTTACTCCACTTTTTCTCCTTTTTCTCTCCTTTCTTTTGACACAACTTAGGGGCATCGATCCCAGAAGTCGCCGGGAAGAAAATTTAAAACAGAATGGACGTCAAAAATGAGAACTTTTATCACCACTTCGATTACCCTTTTGAAAAGTTCTTCAGGGAAAAAAATGGCGAAGAACTTAATGTAACTGAGTGCCAAAAAAGTTAGCGACCAGAAGATTATTTTTTTTCTCTCTCCTTTGCCTTTCTTCCCGTTCAACTCTATACGGAGGACGACTTTTGCCATCCATTATTTCATGCCTTAAGAAAAATGAAAAAATTTCCAAAAGATCTCGAACACGAGAAAATATCCCAATGAAATGACTCCCTTGAGCCTCTAACCTGAAGGCAATCTATCGTGCCATTTTTTGCTTCCTATTCTTACCAAAAAGTAAAATTTATATACGTCCTCCACATTACTTCTAACATCCCTCCAAGGACATTTTTCTGGATGTTATGGCTTTGTCAAATCGTAAGATGTCTGATTTTTACTGCTTTGTCGAATGGGAGGAGGGGTTTTCTGATCCCCACCCCTTCAGCATCGCCCTCCCCCTCCGCATTCACTTTCCATTTGACGTTCGAGTGGATGATTTCTCGTTGGACTTTTGAGAAAAGCGCATCTTCTTCTTGGAGAATGAGGATTTGGTATGCGCATGCTTCAATTCGAATCAAAACAAAGTGATGAAATATGTCTTGAGAATGTCAGAGGCATAATGCCGCGCACTTTAATAGTAAGAATTCATGGATATGTTTTTCTGAGTATAAATAGTTCAGACAGTAAAATTGAATTTTTGTGGGGAATGCCATCAAATCGCAAAATAATTTTTTCTGCTTTTTCTTTTGAAATGTAAAACGAATAATATTTGTAAAATAAAAATTATAGTTGGGGTGCTTTCTGTTTTTAATGGGATGGATAACGTCTTAAACTGAAATAAGAAAAATATTTTCCTTTCGAAAATTTAATTTGTTGACACTTTGGATATTAATCTTTGACAATAAATTCTTCTATTATCATATTTTACATTCATATCACCTTATTAGGTCTCATATAAGTTAAATGCATTATCTAAATTATTTCATAAACCAACTTTTAATACACTCAATGCAACATTAAGTTGACAGGGATACTCAGCGGTGGAAAAAATGCGTCCAGCCCATAGAAAACGCACACTCAGAATTCTGAAATATTTTTTCTACGAAATAATCAATGAAAATTTCCTAGTAAAAAAGACTTCACTGCATTTTGTTGTTGTTGCTGTGGCGGTTTTTCATTTTTCAAACACCGTTTTTCTATGATATATATGAGGCAAAGAATTTTGGAAAATATAATTAAAAATATTTTCGAACGCAAGTTTAAATTAACATTAATTAGCTAACCGTCCAGAAAGCACGTGTATGCAGGAGATACTTATATCGTGCATCGTATTAGTATTTATATCGTATTGTTTTACAAAAATAAATGTAACTTTTATTTTGAAATATGTATTTACTAGCTGATCTACCCGGCGTTGCTCGGGATAAAAATATTTTCAAGTCCAAGTACTTGTAACACTTTCAATTTAATAAAAGCGTTTTTAGCGGAAACGTCTTTCGATGATTTTCGTTAAACTGCTGACCCTTTTTGACCAGCAGTGAAACACCCTTCTCCTTTTTCTCTCATTAGTTTGAACCACCTGGCAAGCATCTCGTGGTTCTCTTTACTCCATTTTCCCCTCCCTATCAATTCTACGGCAACAGCAGAAACTCTTTCATATCTTGGAATTTATTGGCATTGTCCGAACTGCAATTATCTCCTCTTTAGTGTTTTTGTCACTGACCGGAAAAAACCGCATAGTTTTCATTTTTTCTCCTCAAGCCCTCTCCCTCCGGTAGGAAGTGGGCTCAACAGTCTTGAAGGATTTTACACACTCATTATGATCATTAAAAAATTTGTAAAATTAAATGAAACATCACGGAAAGAGAGTAATTAACATCATTGAATTGTAGTGAAAACATTTTGAAAGAGGTATATGCCACGAAATAAAAGCTAAATAAAATCTCTGCCCTTCTATTAACATTCGAAGAAAACAATATTTTTATCAAAAGTTTCACAATGGTAAAATACAGGAATGAGGTTTTTGTTTGTTTTGTTCTTGAACGATCAATTGTTTTGAATTTAATTACAATAACAGAAAGCATTGTTACAAATTGTGTGTGAAATAAATTTGAAATGTATATCAAATTAAGGAAAAGAACACATGACATTTAAATTGAAGTCATTAAAAAGATAATTTTCTGCTCTTTAAGATGGTGTGTAAATAATCTACGTCCAATATATTTTTCTGAAATTATTGGCGAAAAACTGCAAGGAAACGCCGAAAATTGGCTTAATTTTCGTTATTTAATTAAATATCTTAGGAAGTAATTTTTCTTGAAAATTTGAAAAAGTAGAATTAATCTAGGAACGGACCGTGAGCGGCATGTGCAAATTTCTTGTCAAGACTATTCACCGTTTAGGAGAAGTTCTTGCGATAGATAGACCGTTAATACATCTTTTTTTCCTCCCTTTCGCCTTTTCCTACGATAGCAACAGGACTAAGTAACCTTGAAGGCTTAGCACACACATTTTTAGGATCATCTAAAAATTTGTGAAAATTAAACAAAACATCGAGAGAATAATTCAATAACGTCATTGGATTACTTTATAACCGTATTAAAAGATGTAAATTCTACGACAACCGGAAGTGAAAAGTCTACTTTGTTGTTTATACTCAAGGAAAACAATATTTCCTTATATTAACTTTAACACTGGCAAAAGCCCGCGCCTGAAACAGTAATTTGGCTTGAATTTATTTCCATAAGAATAAAAAGCATTGTTAGAAATTGTGTTAAAAATAAATTTCTAAACGTTCATAACAATCAACGAAAATCGCTTTATCGCAATGGAATTAATATCATTATAAAGATAATTTTCTGTTCTTTAATATGGCTTAAATATAGTTGTTTTCTAATCAATATTTCAGAAGTTATTGGCAAAAAACGTCTAGGCATTAGGCGTAACAGCGGCTTATTTTCGTTATTTAATTAAATATCTTAAGGACTAATTAACTCTGAAAGTTGAAAATGTCATCGTTGACCTAAAAATGTGCTCTAGAATAGTGTGTGCAAATTTCATGTCGCTACGGTTCACCGTTTGGGAGGAGTTCTTGCGACCAACAGACAGACAGAAACATGTATTTTCTGTTTTATATTATAGATAAGCTTTAAACTAACGAAAAATCATATAAATAAAAATTACACTTAAATTATGACCATATAAGTATGTAATACAATGCTTGAAGTAAGTATTTCCTACATACGCCTGCCCGCTGGAATCTTAAAGAAATCATATTTGTTTAATTAAAATTTCTTTATCAAAACATTTTCATATTCTGAATCAGAATTGTTAAATTTTTCTATTAATTAACTATTCAATTAATCAAAGTTAATTGAAAGGAGAAAATATAAATGATGCAAATATGCTTAAAGGCACATTGTATAGTTAATATTGTTACGAACATGGACAGTCGCTTCCCAGCAATGTTAGTTTTATGGTTGGGAAGAGACTTTTACAGGGGTAAGTGTGGAATGACTGCCAACATTACAGACTGCACCCCTGACCTTGGCGACTTTGGCGACAAAATGTGGGATCTCATAGGTGCTGGAGTTTTCTTGATATCTCTATTAGTGGCCGAGATCCAGATTTTCCCCGATAATTCCATTTGACTGCACGGCCTGCCGGGGAGAATATATAAGGTGCGTGTTTGGAACACGGATGAGTGAATGTTGATCAACTGCGATCGCCTTTCGAGTGCGAATCCATTCTTGGAGTTTTATCCGTTGAGCGAGCTAGTAAGCTGTTAGAGCGGTATTGAGTAGTAGTGCGTTGATCGACTTAGTGTGTGCGTGTTGATCTACTGCAACGACTTCGGAGTTTCGTCTGCAGTGCGAGCTGGTGAGCTGAGCGCTATTTAAAGTGCTGTTACTGTCATATTAGTGATTTGATGACTGTTTGCGTTGCTGAATCTGAAAGTGCTGTACTGTTATTACATGCGAATTGTTGTCTGTATGCGTTGCTAATCTGTACAAGATCTATTGTTCCTGTTACCTGTGCTTCGTGTTCTCCTGAATAATAGTGAATAAACCTTCATTCTCCATTATCTACGTGTTGGACTGTTTCCACCATACATCCACCGAACTATTTTTAACAATATTTGATAATGAAGCATTTTTTTCAGATATTTAATGGGGCGCGTGAATTATTAGTAACAGATTTAAAGGTTTTTCTCCGAAAAGGAAAATGCTATTTCAAATTATTTTTCAACATGTGAAAATTATCTGATATATGTGAATAGTCTAAAGGCAAATTTTAATATGTATCTTTCATTTTAATTTGAAAGTTTATCGTTCTTATATTTGCTCGAACGACTCTACAATAAGTTATTTTAAAGCCATGAAAATAAAACTAATTTCAATAAATACTATATTATATATAATTGATTGAGGAGAAATAAAAATAAAATGATTTACATTACCCACTTTGTTGCATCTAAAGTTTCTGCTGCCCTGATAGTCGTTTTACACAAACACTTTTTTCATATAAGCAAAAAACTTTTTAATCATCTTCTGAAACATATTCAAAAAGCATGAAAAATTATTTTCTGAAGTAATATAAATCTTTTTAAAGATATATATTTTATGATATCTTCAGAGAATGAATCCTGATATAATCACTTAAATGTTTGTAATTACTAATCAATGCGGGTTTTCTCTGGCTCTGGATGATGAGTGGATGAAGTCTAAAAAAAGCTGGTTAAGAAACAGAAAAAAGTGCCTTCCTTCACTCTTAAAGTAATTGTGATATAAGATTTGAAGCCCTTTTCAATAAGCTCTGAGGTTCTCTGTGTTTTTCTCACATCATTAGAAGTTAATACTGCCATAGCACATCGTTTGATGCAATAGAGCAGTCAAGTAAAACTGTCTACATAGTGATTGGAGTCGAGACAGATTAACTTATCAGCAATAAAGAGACACGTGAAAAATGACACTGGGGAATATGAGCGACCTAATCGCGAAAATAGTTATGTGAGTTTTTCATACCTTCTCCTGTCAAAGATGTACTCTCACACACGTGTACTTTTATGCATTCCATACTAAAATTCCCAGCTTCTATTGTGACAAAAATTGTTCTTCTGATGCAAAAAAATTGACAAAATGTGCAAATTCTCTTAAATTTAAGCATCAATATATTAAAACAGATCCAAACTATAAATATGGGAAAATTTGAGGCCATTCAATTCACTGAAAGGTTTAAAAATATATTCAAATTATTTGTACCAAAGTGTAAAGACTTTTGTAACTATTTGTAGTCACAGATTTCCAATCCGCGAGCACATTAACCTTTGCCTTAGAACCATACATTTGAATAAATAGGACTTTTTTTCTCTGCTTTGGATTTGGTACAGATGCTTTATCGAAAAGACTTTAAGATTTCACTCCCACCGTAAAACTAATATGTCTATTCTCTAAACGCAATGTACATCTTTGGCGTTGTTCTTAACCAACATTATTCATAGCTAATAGACCAATAACTACAAGCAACGAATTTTAGAACATTTCAACAAACAACCTTACAAAACAACTTAATCAACGAATTTGCTCGCTAATTTCGGCTAGTTTCTGGAGGTTTTCTTGATTTTCCTTCAAACGAAACAAAAATGTGGACCAGTTTCCCCTGAAATTCCTCTTGAAAGACATCCTACTCCTACGTATAGGAGCTAAGTGAGATTTCTATCTCAGTGTCTTTGGTCGTTTTGACCCCCAGAAGATGCCACAATTCCCTTTTGTTATAAGTCTTTGATTTTTGGTGTAGTTCAGGTACGATCAGCCATCAGCATACCTGAGTGCATGAACACTAAAAAAAAGTTAAGATCTGCAAAAAAAGAATTCGGGGATTATAAACAAAACCCTCATTTACATTTTTGAAAATTTTTAGCTATTTCAAATGATCCTAAAAGGAAAACTCACCCATCCAATTTTTAGGAAAATGTTCCAAACGCTTTATATTCGAGATATCCCAGAAACCAATAAAAGGCGAACTCATCTCCCACATAAGTAAGAGTTTCATTTAATCAATTCCCCTACTTTATATTCATCACTTAAAACATTCCATCGGATTATTCCAATTCTCCTACTCCAAAAAAGAACCTTCTGAATAAAAAAAGTACAAGTCTCTTTATCTTCTCCTCCCCAACTCTCAACAAAGAAGGGAGACACAGAACAAAAAAAGATACCTTCATAAATTTGCAACAGTGATTGTTGCTTATGTGAAGCGGGATGGTCAACAGCAAACAGGCGAAAAATATTATACCACCCTTTTTCTTTACATCGTTGGTATAAGCACCCATACATCATCTTGACCGTCATAACCCAAGCTTGGCATACAGAGTTAGTTCAGTTGTAAAGTGGCATTTGGTGCAGCGTTCTCAGCAAGAATCTAGAAAGCTATTTTTGAATCTTTACATTCAACAAATCAGAGTCTATTTCTACTTATAGAATATTTCTGGTCAAAACACTTGTTGTTTTTCCCTTATATTAGCAAACTAATAATATTTTCCTAAATAGGGTGATTCAAATGGTGAATTTTGAGAATAAAATAATTCTAACATTCAAAAATTTATTTTCATATATATTTTGCTGTGTAATTTTAACCATAAATACCTCTTATCTTTGATACAAAATTTTCTTTTAGCTATAAATTAAGAAGTTGTTAAAGAGGAATTCATCTGGTTTGAAAGATTTTTTTCTTCATTTTCTTATGCAATTTGTTAGACCAAACTTCTTTTCCTTCCAGCATATGTGACTTTCTTAGGTTGATTTGTTGAATTTACGTCATAATTGCATATGAACCATTCAGCTCTGGCGACCTTAAATTTAGAAACAGATCCACCTTATAAGGTTGACAAACAAGCAGACTCCACATTTTATGAACAACTACATCACACCAACATATAGTAGTGGCCAAGGAGATCTGACACGGAAGGTCGGACAATTACAAATTCGAAATCTGATGGCACTGACGATCCGTTCAGGATGTCGGTTTGATGCACGTTAAATATAACATTATGAGTGAAACATCCATAATCTTCTATATGTAAGTTTTCAAAATAGGAAGCTAGCTCAGATACCATGGTCATCATAGGACCTCTGCTCAAAATTGCGAGGTACTTTACCAGTAGCCTCCTTGTAGCTTCAAACCGAGAAGTTCGTCAAAAAAAATCTTAAATCATTGCACAAAAATGAGGAAGTTTGACAACCAACGAGACTGACTCTTAACTGAACCACATCTGAAGTTGATCATCAATGAAATCATGATTTGAACTTTAACTAGTTAGCATCAGATTTGAAGCTACTCTAGGACTCGGCCAGGATGTAGTTTTATATTGGTCAGATGACGATGACAACATCGGATCCAATACCCAGCTATCCAGGTTTCCACGCCATACCAACTTGAAGACCTTCGACTCACTACGACAGATTTAACGTGCACCACGGCCCCACACACTGTGATTCTTCGGTGATCTTCAATAGCTAACTTATGATCCTTGTATCCCGAATTCGAAACTATACCATCAGGTCCTCCGTCGCCCAAGTAAAAGCTATAAACTAAATCTAATACTTAAATCAATCCGTATAACAATCGCCTTTGTTTACACATATTTAACAACGGAATTAAATCAGGAATAAATTCCATGCTTTTTTGAGATAAAAAGTACTGCTTTGGGCAAATTCTAAAAGACTAACGTTAATCTTTTTGAAAATAAAAAATGAATAGCTTATTTTAAGGAGTTTGCATCACCAAATCCAATATAATCTTTCTTCTGCAACTGATTAAACCACTCTAAAGTTTAAAAAATAAAGCCGAAGCTTGTTATTTCCAACCAAACTTACACCACTTCAATTTCTACCACTCATAATAATACCAAATTAATGCGGATACATCCAGCTCAAAAAATTTCGTGTTCGCTATTTTTTCTCGGAAAACATGGATTATACACTACAGCTTCTTCTTTCCAACAACATAAGAAAAAATAAAAAAATCTATAAAAAAATCTTTTTTGGTTTCTTCCTGCCAGCTACAGGCTTTCAGCAATGAAATAAAATATTCAAACGGGACTTCCATGTTTTCCTTTCTTTAAACAGGATCAAAATTTTAAATCATGTAGGACACCAGTGTTGGAGGAAGACACTGTCATCCCCTGGAATCGAAACGCGAATTATGGACTTTGAAAGCTGTCGTCGTAGTTATGTAACGGTATCAGTTTTGTTATTTTAAGAGAAAAATGGAGGATGGGGTGGAGTTTCTTTTGTCACTTCGGTTTATTTTACTCATATGTGATTGAGTGTTTTGGGGAAAGAACCTGCGCATGAGCAGAATTTTCGGTTCGAGTACATGCACATAATGTACCAGTATTTTCATATAGTTATAAATCACAGCAATTGTTAATATTCGCTCCAGAAGGATTTTAATGAGAGGATTCTCTTTTTTCTTCATGTTTTTCCATGGAAAGATATAGAATTGTGCATTTTTCTATGTTTTTATGCTTGTTTATATATGAAACCTTTTTTTCTGTACAACAGTCTTGTATATCTTTTTTTTTTAAATTTGTTTCGTTCAAAAAGTTATATTTATTAAGAAGTGTTGATAAAAGTGGTAGAAACTTTTGGAAATTGTACTGATATGACACTTTACAATGAATACAATGCTTTAATACCATTTGGATGCTTAATAATTTTAAAGATATTTTTATGGAGTGTAGAAGATCTAGAGGAACGAAGTTCACTCCAGTATGGAACAGTAAATAATATTTTGAAAAATAATATTGCAAATTGAGTAGTTTCCCCTCATAGGAAATCGTGCTTTATGAGAATTTTTCTCATATAATCCGAATAATTTAAAATAACAAGTTTAACTTTGCAAATGGTCATACCAACTTTTATACCCTCTATGATATTTTATCAAATATGATGGTATTAAGAAAATAAATGATAAATATACAATATTGATTCATAAAAATCATTTATATCAGAAGAATTACCCACATTCTTGTATTTGGTCAAGGAATCTCGTTATATGAAACCAGTAGTCACAAGATCATTGAGCGTCTAGTATAGATAGATAAACATTCTGTTTTGAAGCTACACGAGGGTTATTTTGGATCGTACCACATAAGTCTCAACCACACTTATATGATGAGGATAACACTTGAACCGCCACTCGCTTATAAAAATTTCCACACCACCTCACCTTAGAGTGGAGTTCAACTCCGATGAATACAACATACACCTGCTCGATACCCTGGTGAGTCTTGTATAGAATAGGGTCCCAAACCCCTGACTAACAGCCCCCTGATAACAGTGACGAGAATCCATTCCATTCTGTGTCATAGGAATTCTGATTAAAGGGATTATTTGGGGTGCTATTGTATTTATCACAAAAAATTATATAGCTGAATAGAAATAAACTAGCTGATGCCCACGACGAGTTCATTGATGATATAACACATAATTGGCACCATGTTGCTCTGTATAAAAATAATTTCGCGTCTAATAGTCTTAATGTAAAAAATAGTTTAATATAAAATATTATAATAAACAAAATCCTTTATCGTCTTCCAGTCCAGTTAACTCCATTAAAAATTCAGTTAATCAGTATGTTGAAAACAGGTATGAATTAAATGCAAAAGAATTGAAAAGTATTCGGAAAAGAAGAATAAAAAAGATAGAAGAAATTTGTGCAGGTGAGAACAATAAAGACATTGTTAGAAATTGTGTCTGAAACGTTAAAAAATTAATTAAAACAAAACAAAATATTGCATGGAAATGAAATTGGTGTCATTGAAAAGCTAATTTTTTTAATTTTATGAATTATGTTAAAATCGTTTTTGTGCAAATATGCTGGAAAGTTATTGCTGAAAGTCGTTAAAATTTAGGGTATTTTTTAATTGCTTCTAATTACAATTTCTAAAAATCCTTTCTTAGTGAGCACCTACTATCCAAGAACCAACCACCTGCAAAATTTCAAGTTTCTAGTTCCAGTGGTTTGGGAGATTCGGTGATGAGTCAGTGAGTGACTTTCTCTTTTATATATATATAGATTTTCATGTCAAAGGCTTCTTCTTGCTGTGTGAAGGAACTTCTGTTAAAGCTATTTTTAACATCTTGTTTAATAGCAATCCTCAAATTCTCCAGACATAACATACTCTCTTCTTCATCTCCGTCCTTATTATGGCATATATGATACTGATTTTTAATACAATTTAATTTTTTTCATTTGAACTCATAGCAACATATAAATTATTTATTTTCCTTATAAATATAATCCCATTTCAGGATCAAATTTCATTCTAGTATTTTAGAAAGCATTATTTTTAATTTTATATGTTTTGTCTGCGTGATATTTTGTACTGAGACATGTAAGTAAATCCAGGACCGACCGATTTTTTTCACTAGCTTGAAAGTACTTCGATAAAATAATATTCTCCAAGTTGAGATATGGGCTTTCGCGTATTATGTCTCTCAATAATGAATAGATGGATTTCATATATGAAACTGTATTATACTTCTTCAGATTACTTTAAAGACATGCAAAATTTTTACAGTGACATACGAAGAATTTTTAAGTGAATTCGTTTATTCTAAATGAACTTTTTAAAATGAATACGCTTATTTTTAACCCAAATATACATCTGTAGAATTAAAATAATCCTTGTTCTGTAGGCTTTCAAATACATCCGATTTCACACGTAATAATGTAATTTTGCTATGTGTATGTAATAGTTGAATCTTTTTTCCCCTAATCCATTCAGATATGGTATTTTGAATCATTTAGGTCTAAAGTCAAATTCATCCTATACTTTGAAACTTAGTTATAAATCCAAAACGAATTTTTTCTCATATCGTAAACTCATACATATCTGACACTACACGATCTAATTAATACTGTGGCAGATTTCATTTCTCCCTTTTATCGGACTGACTTTTATTCGAGAGGTTTATCTGGTTTTTGGTAGAGCTAAAACTATGTTTTGAATTTAAGTTAAATTAATTATATGTTTTCAGTAATAACAAAAAATATTATGTAACCTACTTTATCTGGTCTATCTTCTATACATATATACAGGGTGATTTTTTTAACTGACAGTACTCAGAGTCTTCTGTAGTTCGATCTATCATCTGAAATGACACCAAATTTAGTAAGGAGAGTAATGACGACACGGGGAAAAAGATTCTGTATTTAAAAAAATAGTTCTGAAAGTCGCCGATAGGGGAAATGTGGCGCTGTTGTAGTCTACAAAACTGAGAATTAGACAAATGAATAACAGAGAATAAATTTCAGTGCAAAACCGCTTTAATACAACAAATGAACTGCCTAAAGGGTTACAGAGATGAAATTACAATGCAGCATAGTTCTTTATTCAATAAAATTACTTCCTCGGCAAGGGCATGTGATGACTCTTCAGTGTGATTCAATGTGACTACCCTTTCCATGTCCATTCTAACCGGATTTAACTTCATGCGACTTTTTTCTGTGGGGTTATTTGAAGTCTATCTTGGTGGGATTCCGACTACGATGACCTTAAAGGACAACATATTACGGACTGTGCTGAGCATTCCTGGTGATACAGTACTTTCGGCCGTCGAAAGTACTGTATCACCAGGTCGTTGTTTACAGAAGTGAAAGTCGTTGTTTACAGAAAGCAATGTATTGTCCATGAAAAGGGTGGTCTCTTTGAAAAAGGCCTGGTGCTATGGTTCACTGTAATTTCATCTCTGTAACCATTTAGGGCAGTTCATTTGCTATATTAAAGCGGTTTTGCACTGAAATTTCTTCTTTGTTTTTCATATGCCTAGTTTTCAGTTGTGTATACTACAGAGGCGTCACATTTTCCCCTATCGGCGACTTTCGGAGCTAATTTTTAATTACAGAATATTTCCCCCCCCCATGTCGTCATTAGTCCCCTACCAAATTTGGAGGCATTTCAGCTCATCGAACGAGCTACAGAAGGCTCTGAGTACTGTCAGTTTTAAAAAAATCACCCTGTAGATGTTAACACAGTTTGAATACGGTAGATATTATTTTGAATTGCGAATTAATTTATAATTTATTAGCATTTCATAGCTATGTGAATAAGTGCTCACTAATGGCTTAGTGGTTAGCACGCTGTGACGCCGTCGTCTGCTTTAGCGTCTTTTCTGTTTGGATGGCAATATTTTCTACTGGCACTTCGATGACACATTGCGAGCCACATGCTGGTCTCTGGGTGAAATAGGAAAACATGTGAATTATTATTAAGTATTATTTATTATTAATTATTATTATTAATTATAAATTTTTAATAAAGTATTAATTATTATTAAGTATATTAATTAAGTATTATTTTTCTTCAAATAATATTGGCAGTCAATGTGTTAAGGCATAGCATGCCAAAGAGGCATGAATTAATGAAAATGGCTATGAGTTCTATCCTTTGGTTGTGCTCTTAACCAGCGTTATTCAGATTGTAGACCTGTGCGCGGTTTAGAAAAGAATTACTTACCTGCATTGTTGGCTGCTGCGGGTTTTTCTCCGGGAAAAACACAAATGTGGCTTCATTTCCTCTGAAAGACCTCCTGGAAGACAACCTTCCCTCCATATATTGGAGCTAAGTCAGATTTCTATCTCGGGTGATACCTAGGTGTTTCAAGAAGATGCTACAGTTTCTCTTTATGTTGATGTTCTTAACCTGTGGCCTCCGTTAAATATGTTAGGCCAAGTAGAATTAGAGACGCTAGTACATATGGATAAGTATAGTAGATTCATCAAAGCATCACTGGAATTATGAAATATTACTAGGATTTGAATGTTGTCAAACTCTAATTAGTCTAGAAAATCGATGTCTTGTTCGGATAACATTAGAATCGACTTAATCAGAACAAACGACAAATTCCAGGGATAATTTTGGAAAAAACAAAAAAAATGGGATAATTTTGGAACCGAAAACAAAATTGTAATTTTTTTAAAATACCAGAATTTTTGGTGGTGTATTAACGAGAATTGATTCCATTCATTTGATTCTGGTTTCAACACATATACAAAAATAATCTACTCCTATGATTCCAGTTAAGGATGGCGCTTAGGACATGTGTTTAAAAATTATCATACCAGTGTATTGAATAAATAAGTAATCTCCAATGGGAAAAATAAAAATACCTTTATTTTCGTTGTGATAATAAAACTGATTTAATTACCATGGCTCCATCACTGTTTGGTCGCACATTTTTCTCATTGTTGAACCAAATGTCTTTAGCTTATTTTAGACCTTCATAAAGCTTCGTTAGTCTCATTGTTCTAATACAGCGATTCCCAACCTATGGGCCGCGGCCCAGTTATGTGCCGTGGATAGCGTATTAGTGGGCCACAGAACACTAGTGAAGAGTCGGAGTCAGAGGAGCTTCAAGAGACGTCACTAGTTTTTTATTTATAAACAATATCCCTTGGCTGAAGAGCCCGTAGGCTTGTCGTGTTGTCGGAAATCGTCTATTTTCTTCACTGGCCCATGGGCATTACTCACTTCTGGGTAGGCTGAGCCATTGAGGGTGTTAATTTAATCAATTTATAAACAAAATATTTTTAATCCTTTTAGAGTAATCTTTAGTAATTACTGACATATACGAACAATATATTCATAAATGTATTATATGTGTTTTTATTTTTTGTTACTTTATATTTAGATAAGGGGCCTCAAAAAAATTTTTACGCAACAAGTGGTCCGCCCACCAAAAAAGTTTGGGAACCGCTGGTCTAATAGATACCCATGCAGTCTACATCTATTAACAGTTTTTAACTCATTACAATTTGACTTTTTCTAACAGAACATTCATTTACATTCTCATTGAGTCTATTTATTATAGTTATAAATTAAAAATTATTAAATCGAAGAATGAACATATCATAGAATAGCTTTTCTGTCCGCGCTATAATAGCTTTTACATTATAGATACATTGCAAGCATTTAAGGATGAAAATTATTGCGACTGACGAAGTGTTAAAGGGGAAAAAAATCAAGAATATCTTAAAGTATAATTCGTGCTCTGTCTGATAGATTTCGTCAAAAATGTAATTCAAATTTCCAGGAATGGGGGGATGACATATCAAATTTCATATAATTAGATTGTCACGTTCTTGAATTGTTGTGTTCTCAAACATATTGAATCAACACGAGGGCTATTTTGGGACGGACCTCGAAATTGTGTACAACGGTCAGATTATGAGGACGACATCTGATCTGGAACCCCCCCCCCTCTGAACTTCCGCGCCACATCAACGTACAGTGGTGAAGTATGAGAAAAAAGTTAAAATTAAAATTATATAATTATTGTGTTAAGAACTGTAGGATATGTTGGGTAGAAGTAAAAATTAAGAAATTCTCAATTAAGGAAGATACTCAAAGGCCATTAAACAGTTCTTACACAATAAGCATTAGAAAATAAATAAAATAGCAGCAGTTGACTTCCTCGCCCATGCAGTATTGCCTTCAATCATGGTTCAGCTTGTCAACCACGAGACCTAGTTGTAATTTAAATTTATCTTTAATTCTTTTTCAACATTTCAACAGTATTTTTATTCTCGCATCCTCCGCGTTTGTCATTTGCATAACGTAAGTCTATATGGAAAACATAATAAGCATAAGAAGAATCGTATCCGGAAATCTAGAATAGACAGTCAGAACTGTAAATGGTTTTCAATGATTGCTTTAAACAGACTTTAAGCTATGTTTAACCTATTTGCTTGTGGCTGGGCATAAATTACATCTTTCGTTCGTTCAGTATTCGTAATAGCGTTTGATCACTAATTAAAAAAAATTTCATCAGTTTTCATGTCCGTTAGATTCAAATCAGTTATCTAGTTTGTCACATATAAAGATTCTTGTATCTGAATTTGTTTCGATTATTGAACGAACTGTAGTTGTAATGGTCTACAATATCGAGAAGACGGTGGTGGATGATCCGCAATCCAATATGCTGTTGTCCATCTCTATTACGCAAAAAAATACCTGGAACGAGAGATGCGACAAAAATGCTGGCATCTGTAGCTGTTAGATCTTCGAAAAGTTGTTTATATTCGAATTGTTTTGAGGAACTGCAAAATCTCATTTACTAATTTAAAAATATTTTTAATAACGTTCTCGAAGGATAAAAAATACTTTTCTAATGATTTAATTAGTTGCTTTACAGTTTGATTAAGCAAGTCTTGTAAAACCACTTGTGTTGAAGCTTCTTTTACAGAAATATTTTCTGCACAACTCATCTTTTTAGCTTTTATTATGACTTCAAAATCAGAGTAAAAAGTGGAGCTTTTTTAAGAGCATTATTTCATATATTGTAATCATATTTTTTTTAAAAAAAATTGCAATGAATCAGTAATGGTAAGGCCTTTGTCTTTCGATATTGTATCTATTTTTGCCACTCAAATAGCAAGATTTTTGACATTTCAGTGTGTCTCTTTATTCTCCCTTTCATTTGAGCAGCATGCATTAGACTCTGTATGTTCGTATATACTCTATACTCTATATGTTTCCTCTCTCTTGCGCTCTCTCTGTTCTTCAGTTTTCCTTCCTATCATTCGTTTACTGCTGTCTTCAAAAGCTTTTAATGACACATTTTAAAGACGCATGTTTCAAAAATAACAAATAGTTTTTTCAACTTGATTGGTAATCAGAAAACAGCTTTGATAATTTTCTGTTTTCAAAGTCCAGTAGTCCACTATCAGCGTATAGAACCAAGCAAAATTTAGACAGAAAATTTTTTCTGGACACTTTTGTTCGCAGAAGAATTCTTTTTATAAAATGAATCAATTCTCGTCGAATAATTGATCGTGATGCAACCGAATGTCTCTCTAAAAGAACATAAATAGAAAAATTTGTTTAGTTACTAATGCAATAAAACAACAAAAAATTTAAAGCAGCAAAAAGTAGCACGAAAATTTGTTTTAAATAGAAAGCTACTAATATAAGCTTTGTGTAAAATTATTTATAACCCCAGAATTCCCTGGAATCCCACACTTTTTCTTTCAATGATTCTATTAGAACACATAAAAAAATTTTTTTGCGATTAAAAGACGAGTTTTTATTTAAAACACTGTTTGTTTCCTATCAATAGGAGATAAACAGTTCGCACGTACCTTATTGATTAGTTTCTATATCGAAAACAAGCCACTAGATGAAATCGAACAGAAATATAATATAGAAAACTTTGATGCGAATGTAGAAACACTATGAATTTAGAAGTTTACCGAAGTGCCATGGCAGCTTGCATGTCATTAACATATCGAAAAGTACACAGAAACTAGCGCAATATATTATACTATCGATATAATTAAGATTTACGGCTTTACCAATAAGATTTTAAAAACCCTTTTTGGCATATTGCACCACTGTGCAACTGGAGAACGTTTGGCCACTAAGTACGATTTAACGTGCAAGATGTCCTATGCAAGGCGAATTTTCAGTGGAATCAGGATTCTAACTTGGAACCTTCCGATCCCGAAGCCTAGACCTTACCTCTAGGCCACCTCAGCCTCTTTTCACATATGGATAAATACGTTCATTTTCAAAAATGTTTCTTTTTCGAACTTAAGGACGGCTAAAGCGTCAATATTCTTCAAAATCTCTTAGTTGAAGTTTTCGACTATTACAATGCTTTCTCTATGTATAATTTCATATCCCAGAAAGTAAAAAAAAGAAAATATGTATTTTATAAATACATCCAGATCTAGTTCAAAAACTATGTTTAATACAAATTCATTGCCAAGATAAAAGGTTTTCTCCTATTGTTAATCAAATAAAATCGAAACAGAAAGCATGTCTAAACTCTGCATAGAATGTGTAGTTTTATACAAATGATAAATCCTATTCTTAAGAATGAAAATATATATTGCATCAGATAAAACATTGTACCAAGAATGCGTCGTAACTATTTATCTTCCTATTTCTGGATTTTAAAAATTCATGCTTCTAACGTAGGTAAAATATGTTTGTGGAAAACCGCAAGGGACTTCAAAAAATAAATTTGCTTTCTTGGCAAGACAATAGAAAAAAATTGACATCATAAAAAAGAAAGGTTTTATGAAATATCTCTAACAAAATATATTCATTTGATCTTCTTTTATGGATATGAGTTTGTTTTGGAAGGTTGTACGAAAATTTCTATGAAAGCAATGCATTTTAAAAGAAACTTATATGAAGAAGAAGAGTGCAGAATGAAATTGGCTTTTTCTGAGAAAAAGATTGTACAGTAAATGCAGTGAAGTTATTTTTAGAGGAATGAAATTCTCTTACTGGTGGAAGACTAGTGTGGAAAGAAAACCTCAGGTTTCCATGGCAACATGTTCTTCAGTTATTCATCGTAAAATTGCAGCATCAATGTTTCTCTTAATATTCTAACTTGGTTACTGCATTTCGCAAGCGATCTTAGAAACAACTGTTCTCCGCAACATTATTTGTTTCTGTTCTTTTCTATTATAAACTATAATGAAGTTGTAATATATAGTATTAGGGCGATTTTGATAAGAATTGGTACACATATTTCCCACTGTACGATTAAAAATATTGTAGAGGTAAATCAACTCCAAATCACCCGTTTCTCACTAGAGTGGAAGTGAGGCGTCTAAATACAGAGTATCCAAGAATTATTGGACACATTACAAAAGTTTGCTAACTAGGAACAGTAGCGTTGTCTCGATGTTTCGTTTCACTAGCACGACTCCTAAAGTTTCGTTTCACATCATTGTTTATTTCCAGAATCCGACATGATAGAGCTAGGTGGGATCTGATGCGTATTGTATGAGAAAAATTCAATCAGTTCAAAAATTCAGTCGTGCCATCCGAACTCCAGAATTTCGTCCCCTAGATTTTTTCATGTAGAATCGTGTGAAAGATTGTACGTATCAGATACCTTAGGCTAATATGCAGGAACTGAAGCACCATATCACAACTGCTACTCATTCGATAGCTCCATGTTGCTTGCAAAAACAGGCTTGAAATCGAGCATCGCTTGGACAGACGACACGCAACCAAGGGATGTCACATCGATATTTATTATCTTTTGTAGTTCTGTAATAAGTTGGAAAAGTTATTTTGTTTCTATATGTCCTAGTTTTATTTTATACAATTTTGTATAATGATACTAATAATTCTCGGAGTCCCTATACATGCAACAAATGGAGTGATTGACGTAACATTTGATTCACATGTTTCAACCTGTGAAATTAAAAATGTTGCTGGAGGGGGGTAGTAAATCTTCTCTTATCAACCCCTCTTTGCGATATGGATTCTCAAATCGTGTAGTGATGTGTGTATAGAATAACTGGAACTATACTGAATAAACGTTGTACTCTCATTTCTCATTAATCGACTAAAAATACTGTACGGTTAAATGAACCTTAATATACCACTTCCGTAATATAATGGGGCTGAATTGCTGAAATAAATAAAAGAATTACAAACATATTAGCATGAAATTTCTTTGATTTGTTTCAAACTAAAAGTTTAATGCATATAACTCTTGTGTAATAAATATCTAAAAGTGGCGAAACTTAACATACATGTTTCTCACATTGTTCAATTAAAAATACGAGGCGTGTTTTTCAAGTACCGTTCTGAAATTCGGCCACTGCAGCGCTGGGGCTACCGTTCCGTGCATATGCGTGTTGAGTACCTGCATCTGTTGGCTAGCCACAGACGCCATTACGGAATAATTCGACCGTGTTTACTTCTGAGTGTGAGTATTTAAAATGCCTCAGTCAATTGAAAATCCCGCCGACTGTGAAATACGCTCTACCATTTGTTTTCTTAATGCAAAAGATGTGAAAGCAGCTGAAATTCATCGGCAGATCAGTGAAGTGTATGGAGAAAATTTGATGAGCGAAGGAATGGTAAGAAAATGGATTAGGGCATTTAAAGATGGCCACAAAAAAGTGCATAATGAGCACCGAAGTGGGCGGACTTCTGTTATTACTGACGACTTGATGCAGAAAGTCGATAAAAAAGTTCTAGAGAACAGATGTTTTACGATTTCATCTTCATCTAATGAGTTTCATAAAGTTGCAAGAAGTGTTCTTTATAGAATTGTGACAGAACACTTATCGTAAGTTGTGCTCATCCTGGGCAGACGGCAGATTTCTTTGAGGATGGAATTCAAAAGCTGGTTGTACGATACGATAAATGCCTTAATATTAGTGGATATTATGGTGAAAAGTAGATTAAAGCACAGGCTTTCATGTAAAAATAAAATTAACGTGTGTTCAATAAAGTACGTGTGTTTTTAAGTTCAAAACGATACTTTCTTAAAAACACGCATCGTACTTTACTGGTGTAGAAACCCCAACCCATTATCATCTGGATTGAATGGGGTTGTACAATTGAAATGCCTTGGACAATAGACCCATTAGAATGAAATATGATTGACATGTTTCATCCTGGGTATTTTGATGGAAAATGGTACACATGTTTTTCAATACCCGATTTAAATTACTTAAAGCTTAAAAAGGAGAGTTATTTTGTAAATCATTTTATAAAAATTGTAATTCATCAATAATAGAACATTAATAAAACGCTACGTTATTTACATAACATAGCTTGTTTTCCTTTCCCGTGCAAACTTTTAAGAAGAAAAATACAGCACATTGCCAGGAACTCTGCTAGTATAATATTTAACAGAATCTGTTATATGCTATAGTTTTTTTAAAAATTGATACGTTTAAGGCTTTCTTACTTTTCACGGTTGCGCAACATGATTCTCGCAAAAAATTTTTAACAAATCTGAAATCTGTTTTCTGCCGTAACATTTGCTGTTCCAATATATACATTACCACCATGAACGGTCGGTATAAATGTTGTAACAGAATATGCTTTACCTCTGTGATTGGGGCGATACAGATGATGTACCATGAAACCATTGGGATTTTACTCCTCTTGGAGACTAAATTTTCGCCTCTAATCATCCTATCGACAGTATTACTTCCATATTCTGTTATTCATAATTTGAGTGACTAATCAATTTATAGTTAATGACAGAAATAGGTAATTCCAGATTTGGTCTTAAGGGATTAAGTTCTTAATTTTTAATGATTTGAAAAATTGCTTTAATTAAACTCAGCTGGATTAAAATCCCATTTTGAAGAGGCACAAGGGCCATTTTGGAACGAGCTTTATAATTTTGAACCATGGTCACGTGACGAGGGCAACATCTAAGCTTACACCTCCCTCTCTGAATTTTCACACGATGTCAGCGAGAAGGCATTTCGCTCTAGACAGATTTAACATCTATAAGGCCTGTATATACGTGTATCTTCCGTGGAATAAGGTCTCGAACCTTCATCTCTCATACCCCGGAGCCACCGCGAGATCAAAGTTGCGTCCCTAATAAGCAGGGAGCGTGCGAAGGCAAGTCAGTAATAACTGGGTTACAAACCGGTATGAGAGTTCGGGGATTAATAGCAAATTCTTTCCAAATATGTCAATACGTTGCAGCACAATTCAACTATATGATGTTCATTTCGAATTTATGAGATAGCAGTTGTACACACGCGCTGCTGCATTTGAATGTGTTCGAGGAGTGTACGCTAGAAGAACATCGAAGTGTTGTGCGTTTCTTGTGGGTGAAATAACTTCCATCAAAGGATACTCATAAGGAAATGCTTTCTGTCTACAGTGAGATTGTTTCTGTACAGATTATTGTTTCTCCCATCAAGCGGTCTACTGTAACATTGTGTTGAAACTTCTGTATGAAATTCGAAGAACACGTCCAGGTACATTGACTCGAGGTATTTGTTCCATCACGACAATGCCGTGCTGCAAACAGCTCGATTAACCGAGGAGAAAATTGTAGAGTTTCGGTGGAAACTCTTTCAGCATCCGCCTTACAGCCCAGAGTTAGTTCCAAGATTTGTTACCTGTTTGGTACGCATAAATTGCATCTGAGCGGCAAACGTTTCGCGGCTGATGCAGTCGCTGAACTTGAGGTACTTAAGTAGCTGAGACAGCAGTCCAAAGGCTTTTATGCAGAAGGTATTGGAAAACTGCTGAAGAGATGGGATAAATGTGTTAATGTAATTGGCGATTATGTAGAGAAATAAACACGCTTTTCAAATAAATATCATGGTTTACCATTTTTATTGACTTTCGTAACCTACTTACTGACTTGCCCTCGTACTATCTTGTGTCTCCATTAAAATCTTTCTTAAAGATCTTGCTATTTCGGTTAGCCGTAATCATAGGAAATGACAGAGCAAATATCATCTTCCTATGACAAAAATTAAAACTTGCATTCCCAGTAGACCCCATGCGGTTTCAACACAGGACACTGGTAATCAAATAAACCAAAACTAAACTAACTTTTTTCATAACTTTCGATATAAAATCTGTAAATCTAATCTGTTCCTATATTTGTAAGTTTCTTATTAATTGTATTAAGCTCACCATACTTAATTCCTTTATTCAATTTCATTTAAAGTCATTTTTTCTTTTCTTCCACAGAATCGTAACCCTATTCTTGTAGAATTTGTTAAGTTCTCTTTGCTTGATTTCCTATTCCCAATATTATTCTTAGCCTTTCTTTCTCAGTTCCTTTTACATCAAAGAAAAAAATACAATCAATTGACTCTCCTCCGATGGAGATTGGATTGTATTAAATTACTGATTCTCTTTCGTTCCGTGATTTATTTTTTCATAAAACACTTACATACACGTCGCATACCGAAATCTCACCTCCAACCGAATTAAGATGAAATCTTCCCCCTCCCCAAAACACTGAAGAAAAAAATCCTAGTTAAACTAACTGATTCAAATGAAGAATGATTTCCACTAATTAACCCTCACGCGCTCAAGCAGTTAATTAATTGATCAGACTCATTAAAACGTTTCCGATAAAAATTCGCCTGATTTCCCCTTGCACCGAATGGAAAAGTCTTTTTCTTCTTTTTCAACCCCTGTATACACGGTTTTCTTTCCAGGCATCGTCTGGCCTGGCATTGCTGACGTAGCAGAAATGGCTTCTTTTCTCTCCAAACCTAACATCGTTACCAGTTAGATTTCTCTGGTAGCGATTCTCAAAAGGAAAAAGAGGAGGAATGGGAGGATGGAGAGGAAGGAGAAGGAAGATGGAGATGATCTCTGGATGTTGCAGCATCATCAGTTTCTATCATTGATGGCTGGAAAGCGCTCCGCCCTGTTCAAGTTGAGAGCGAACTGTAAGAAATGGAAAAAGAGCCCTCTCTTCTTCTCCAAGTGGAAAAGAGTTTTTTCCCCATTAATGGTAAACAATAATTTCAGAAGCAGTTGTGTATAATGAAGAGAAGGGAGAGAGGAGGAGGATTTCGCCGAGGACGGTTTCATCTTGAAATTAAACTTTTGAGAAATGGAAAGATGCTGATGTCGAGAGATTATTTGTTAGTTTATTTATTTCAGAGACGGGGAGGTTTTTTATCATTTGGATGACCCATCAAAAGGTGTCAAATAAACACTTCAAGTCTGGATTCAACAGCTAGGAAGAGTAATTGGAAGAAAATATTTTGATTGGAAGGTGTGAATGACTTTCTCTCATTTTATCGACTTTTCGTGAAGTGTTGATGGATGGCTTTAAATTAATTTCTAGAATTCTTTTTCTTTTAAACCTCTTTTTCTTAACTGAACTCTTGATTTTTAGCTTGAAGCTGTTTTTAATTCTCAGTTTTGTGCAGGTTTTTTCTTAATTTAACCCTTTCGACCCGACTTTTGCATGATTAAAAGTTAACTATGAAAAGTAGTTCAATTTAATATTGACATACTAAAATAAGTATGCTATGAGTTTAAAATCTCCTGGGACACACAAAATATGTCCCCATCATATAGTCGACTTGGACTATTTCAATAAAACATCTGTAAAACTCTCTCCCCAGCCATAAGATTTGCATATCAGATAAACAACTTTACAGCTTCGTAACAACAATTTATAGTAATTTGATCACTGATTGGATATATTTTCCCACTATTAATACGATTGGGACAATATATCCCACAAAAGGAATTTATTCAAATTTTCTTAAATCTGATATTAAAGAGACTAAATTATTAGTTAATAAGAACAATAAAAATTATTTTATACAAAGTATAGCATAAATATAGTTGTACTTACTGTAAAATTTTAAAAATAGGCCAATTGAAACTTGAGAAATGTGTGTGTTCAAAAACATAAGTCCGCCATTTCCATTCTGAGAGTGTTTCCAAGTTTCTTAAATCATTATTATATTCCCTAATTCCTTAAGAACACTGAGAACATAAAACCCATGCAAAAGTGGGATTTATTTACCATTAGGTAATGAGGTATAATCTCTAGGACGTATAGTCCCATTAGGACTGAAAGAGTTAACATAGCCAAAATATGACAGATAAATAGTGAGAGAAATTTGCAATTTACAATTTATTATACTCGAGATAGGATTATTTCATTTGCATACTGTTCTAGAAGCTGAATGAGCCCTATTTCAGGAACGGCTTTGCAATTTTGAATCTTGGACAGATCAAAGCAAAACCTGAGATGGTATCCCACTTCCCAAACATCTACGCCATACTTCACCAACCTCCTTTTTATCCTGAGAATCCACTACTCGGCTTGTAAAGATCTGAAGATGAGATCAACAACCTCAGGTTCTCCCTGAGGATTTACTGCGAGACTTATAAAGCTGTGTAGATATGATCATTAACCTCTCTTGCATCTCAAGACTCCACTATGGTTTTTAAAGCAATGCAGGTATGATTAAAAGTCTCAATTTATATCTGAGGATATATTTCGAGGATTGTAAAGCTGTTCAAATATGATCCGTAACCTCAATTTATGCGTGTGAATCCACTGCGTTGTTTGTAAATCTCTGCAGGTATGATCTTTTGTTTGAATTTTCTATTTATGAACTTATAGTGTATAAATTTTTTGTTCTTTCTTTTCTGCCTTTTATCTTATTAAAAGCTCCAGTGTGAGAAATATGAAATGAATGTATTTCCTCGAAGATGAAAGGAAGACCAACTCGGCCACTCATAGGGGATTGAATGGATGTTAATAGAGGTTATTTTAACATTATGCCTAAGGACCGAGAATTTCGTCCGAAACAAAAGTGGCCGTTGAGAGGGGTAACCGTTGTACAGGGGTGGCCTCATAGAGAAGTTTCACTATATCTCATATTTCGTATTTGTTCCAGTATGTTTTGGATGCAAATGAGTACATGCGTTCCTCTGGTAACTTATTACCTTGATATCAATACAAAAGATGGAACACTTAATTTTATCAACATTTTGTCTCATGCTTTCTATTATCCATTTATTATGTTACATTTTCTGGATGCTTTAGAAAATAATTATGAATAATAGAAATGTTTTGCAGTGAAAAGTGTGGTTCAAAAGAAAGCAAGTCAGTGGAGCTGTCAAGAAAACTAAAGTCTGAATAATGAAAGTAATTAGCAAGAAATCCAGTTCTTAGAGATGGGACTTTTTCATTTGATGGTACGTAGAAAAGCACCAGAGAAATGTCCAGAACCGGGAAACTCAATCAATAAAGGCAATTGAGAAAAGAATTTAAAAATACAACTCTCATTAGAGACTCAGCAATTTTTTTATCATTTTCAGTTTTTTTATTCAATTTTGGCTAGATATTTTCATAAAAACTCCACTGAACGCATAATGTATTGCAAATAATTACATGTTACAATTACAGAAGATAAAAGGGAACTTTCATTACAGACACTATAATATGTGTCTGCACTGAATAACCTGTAATGAATGTCCATGTTACAATTACCTCATTACAATCCTTTAAAGGGCATTTTTTGTGGGGTTATTATTCCTGCCTTATGTATATTAAAATATTTTTCGAACAGAAATTTTTTTAAGAAAAGTAATTTATTTAGCTTATTGGATAAAATTAATCTGATTTTGTTAATTAATAATTAATTAGCAAATAAAAACGATTCCCCCGTATTGGTTTGATAGAAGAAACTGAGGCATCTAGGTTTCTATTTCATTGACAATTTTTCTAGAACTTACACCAACCAGTAATGTAGCCAAATGGTAAACGGAGGGGGCGTTCTGCCTCGGGAGGCACTTTGAAATAAGCAGCAAAATCAGACATGTAGGAAGACAATTTTATAAATAAGAAAAGCAGCGACACAAGCTCAATCATTGTATATATAAAAAAACTAGAAAATCACCCGTCATGGTATGACGGGTGCAAATTGCCTCTTCTTTCGAGAGATCTCCCGTCAAATCTGACTTGTTTAAATAGATATATATGCGAGAAAAATGTTTAACATTGATTGAAAACAAATAAAATAAACATATGTTTTATGACAGGAAATATTTTTTATTTACATATTATTTACATATTTCATTATTCAAAAAACCTCTTGGTGAACAACATTCCGTGTGAAGTATTTTTCGTTTTTTAACAATTTTATTATAATTCAATAACCATGAAATTCTCAGCTTGTCAAACGAAAGTTAAAATTTCAAAGAAATTCTTTTTTGAAATTCTCATCAAAACAAAGCATTTCTCTACTTATCAAACGTTGCCAAAAAATGTTATCAAATTAAATCATCACGATTGCAATAAATAATCAGATGCATCGTGGCATCCAAACTATATCATGATATACCACTGACGTAATTTACTACTTTCTATTGAAAAAAGAAAATTAATTTGAAATATATAATTAATGTAATTTAAAATTTCTCGGGAACTATTGATTATAGCGAGATAAATTTTATATCAATCTATAGTAAATTTTATGTCACTATTTTAGAGCTATTAAATTTTGAATTAGAATTAGAATGACAATTAATCTTTTAAATTTAAAATTACTGAAATTTAGGTTCTCTAATAATGAAATAATGCTGTTTAACGCCTCGCAATGCTATGGCGCGATTTTTATAGTTGGTGACGTCAGAGCGTTACCGAGAGACAGATCTGGGCTATTATATTAGTAATAAGTAATGTATTTAATTCGTATTTTTCACCTTTTGTCGGTAAATTGCCGGTAGGGGAAAGAAAGACTGGTAGTGGACAAGTGATTTCCTGACCTATCTGCAGAGATCGAGGCTGTCAAACGACGAATTACGTGACTAATAAAATGTTTTTCTTTGAATTTATTATTTTATTTTGAGTTTTATGTACCCTATGTAATTTGTGAAGAAAGGGCGGAATGTTGCGAGTTACCTCGGGGCGGCAAGAGTTGCAGCTACGTCACTGACGCCAATCTTCTTTTAAGTGTTAGTTGTTGGCACATTACTGTCTTAAAATGATCAATATAATTAAAATAATTTGGCAAAACCATGAAACATTCCCCCAGCCCCCACCATTGGACTGATTTCGATAACTTTTATTTCATATGAGAGCTTATGACGTCTAGAACATGTCATCAATGGTCGTCTGCCTTCCACCACCCTCCATTTTTAAGAGAAATCGAAGAAACACTACTCCACTGTACATTCTCTATGGGGGAAAACCTTCAACAACAATAATAACTAATTTATAAATAATTTGATTCTTAAAGCCACTTTATGTGGTCGAGGCTGTTTTTTATATTTTCGTGGTTTTTGAAATTATTAAGAGTAACATTCCCCAATCAAAAGTGGTTAAATAACTCACCATGGGCATTTAAATATTGATAAATTTAATGACATGTATGATTCCCACGGCCTTAGAAAGGATTAAAAGCATAAAGTTCGAATTAAAATCCTTACGAAATAAATAGATTTAAGAATAAAATTTTATAAACCTTCTTCATTGCTTCAGAAACTTCCATTTATTTATTATCTAAAAATTCAATAACATTTTTACCGAAAAATTTATTCAATTTTAATGCTCTACATAAAATTGCAGCGACAGGTGTTATCCATTATTCAGAAATAACATTCACTGAGTAATACAATCATGAGGTTTTGCTTAACTCAAAACAATTTTCAATCGGACGAGCCAGTAAACATCTGTTATCATAATCATCCAATCTTGTACAATAAAACCTCGAGAAAAATTCAAATAAAAATCCCAGTCTCAACATAAAAGTATTTGTCCTCCGTTCCACTTTACAATGAAAAAAAATCTGCACCCTGTTGCTGATTTAGTGTCTATTGTTATTGTTTCTGCTGAATTTATATATCCCAGCATCTCGTTTACTTGACGTTAAATTCGTTTGCGACTTTATACGCCCCTGAGGTTTTGTTTCTATCTGAGCTCGGCAAATTAGATTTTGTTCCCTCCACGCTTCAGTTCTTCTTACACATTATTTTCATATGTTTCATGACTGGTGGCCAGAAAAAGATTTTTGCAGTTTTCCGGATATTTTTAAAGTCTATTTAGATGCAAATTGTGTAGCCTGAATTTTTACTTGTTGCTGATAGAAGGGGATGGCATTTATACGAAGTAATGGCATTCTTGTTATGCTTCTGGTGGAAGGGTGTTGCATAGAAGCTACTACGTTAGCGAAAATACGATTACGAGAAGGTTCTTAAAATTACTTGACATCTTTGTTCTATGCCCTACAACTTAGATTTGGAATAAAACTTCTTTTCGTTTTATATTGTTTGAGTGAGGTTTTGAAACCCAAAATGTAATTCATAATTAAATGATGTGAGCATTCAATCATTTGTGGAATTCCATTTCAAATAAATTCCATGTAGTATTTATTATATATACCGTTTCATAAATGTATGAACTAAAATTTTTATTTTGATTTGGCTCAAGGATTAATATCCGCTTTGGAAATGCATAAATCCGGCTGATATCAGGCAAGAGGTCTACCGAATTAACGTAAGTGCCGGATTAAAGGAGGTTCATTTGCAGCAAAGCATTTTAATAAAAATAGCTGTGTTTATTGCACAAAATATATAAAATTATACAGAAAATTATAATGCATATAATAAATACAGTACAACCTCGGTTAACCGAACTAAAGGAGGAAGCCGTTCTGGATAACCATTTTTCGGTTATGCCATGAACATCTATTATTATTTTGTATTTAATTACAGTATTTAATTCTGAAATGTTTTGAGTGTAAAACGAATTCAAACTTTCTATGTACGCTACACTCATTTTCTTTATTCAAGTTACCCTCCGTCGGCGCAAAATTCCCACCTGTGTGTTCAGGCCCAATGCGCTTGACAAGCACAGGTAAACAATATCGTAATTAATATTTCTAATACCCATTAATTTTAATTTCAGCATTCTAAAATTAATCAGTGATCTTCTAGGGAAGGCTTAAAAGAAAAAAGTGGGGATATCGCTGCAAGAAGCTCTCGCCTTCGAGATTGTTTTCGTACAGTGGGAACGAGTTTTTAGGATTTGCAATTTCAGATAACCCGTGTATCGGTTAAACGGGGTGTTCTTGTATTACAAAATCTAAACAGAAGACCCATTGTTTACCTCACACCAAGATCACTGACATCAAAATGCAGTGATTTGTTTTTCCTTTAACGCTCCCCGCCTACCCTTCTGAAAACGCCCGACTACTAGTGGGGTGGCGAATTAGTTAAATTCCAGATTATAAAGAGGTCACTGTAACGCAATTTTTATTCATTAGTGACTTTATGTTTTGAGTCGTGGTCTGATAACGCCTGATTGGGTAACCTCTCCCCAAGCTTCTACACCTTACAAACGTTTGAAGTTTGATCCATTAAAGATTTAATGTGCGTCTGAAAACCACACCTGGCATATGTTTGGGAGAATCAGAAATGGAATTAAAAGCCTTCAACCAAAAATCTCAACATGTGACGACAGGAACCGCAAATTTGAAAGTAAATCTTACAAGTCTTTGAATGATCAATTTGGATATAGTATTAATTATATAATAAATAGCCTTTACTATTTACTAGACTGGATTTTAACCCTTTACCCGGAGGATCAATGAATATCCGGGTACAGGGAACACCCATCACAATGACCTTTATTCCAGAGAAACACGAGGTTCACTGGGAGGGTTGTCGTAATCTTCAGTTAACTAAATAAAATAATTCAGAACACCACTTCACTCAATTTGTTCATTTCAACACGTTTAAGAGTGAAATATTATTTGAAAATTAGAAATCACATAAACAGTCTTCTTCATTCAGTAAATAAATAGTCAATTTTCTTCCCTAAAATCAGTTTGAAAACTCTAAATTTTTAAAATAAAATAATAGAACATTGTTCTGACAAAATGGTAAGCAACTGGTCTAGGTTCCGGTTGGAAGATCTGTTGTTTTGTCTTGTACAAGAAATATGATATAGACAGAGCACCCACAAATTTGATCAATAAGATTGAGAAAAAACGTTAATCACTACATAGCTGGTGGCACTGTCCTGATTATGCGCACACGCGCTCCCTGTGTTAATGTAAAAGTGACCCTTATCGGCTATAATAGTAAATATTCAGATAAGAAGGTTAAGCACGCAAGGAATTCTATGTTTTTGTTCAAGAATATTATTTCATTTCAATTTTCTGTACATCTTTGAGTTATCTATTATTAACTAGCATAATGCAAGAAGAACATGAAGCTATTCTCAACTCCAGACTAATTTTAATTGGATGAGCGAATAAAACACACCTTTCCATCCTCATTTAATCTGCTACTTCCAATAGGAAAAAAATTAAATAAAATTCCCAGAAAATAATGTCAATATATAAATATATTTCCACGTTTTTTCCCACCAAAAAAAATGAAAAATCTACACCCTGTTGCTTATTTAGTGTCTGGTGTTATTATTTATGATAAATTTATATATCCCAGAATCTCGTTTACTTGACGTTAAATTCGTTTGCGACTTTATACGTCCCTGAGGTTTTGTTTCTGTCTAGGCTTGGCAAAATTAGATTTCGTTCTCTCCACGCTTCACTTCTTCTTACGTTTTATTTTCATGTTTCATGACTGGTGACCAGAAAAAGATTTTCAGAGAGTTGCTCTAATATTTTTAAAGCCTATTTGCATGCAAATTGCATAACTTGGATTTTTACTTGTTGCTGATAGAAGAAAACAGTATTTAAGCCTGGTAATAATATCCTTGTTATATTTCTATTTATAACGTATGAAAGTGGGGTGAGGAAAGTGTGCAGCCTATTATTTTAACGAAAATATGATCTTCTTCTTGAAATTACCTAAGTGATTTTTAAAACTCTAGGTAGCGATTTCTTAGAAGGTTTTAAAATTGTGTTTTGTGTTACAATATTATATTCATTGTTATAAAAGGCCTAGAATTTCTCACCAAACTAACGTCGTATATTCTTTTGGAATGGTGTATAAGCCAGTATAATGGTATATCTATCTAGAAGTATCCAGAAGTGTTTTTAAGATTTAATATTATATGAATCTGAAAAAAATGTTAGAGAAAGAGTATATTTCTCATTCCAAATGGCTAGTGTATCAAATTAGAAAGGTTGTCACCTAAATTTTTTACACCCATGTTTTTTTTATTTTTATTTTTAATTTTTTTATGCTGCATATTTTTTTACATTTTTGTTTTAAGATTAGCACCCTGTTTTGAAACCAGTGACAATAGAATCATTTAAATTGACAATTAACTCCAACCAACTGGCAACCAACCAATGTAGACATCACACCAACAAGAGGACTTCTGACCCACAATAAATAAAATATGAATCAAGCCCAAATATGCAACAGAATTTCAATCAAACTAAGCACCGAACAGTGGTCTTTCTGTTCCGAAAATGAGAAAGGGGTGCAAGAAAATCGTAGCAGAATAAAAGCAAATATGAAGGAAATTTTACAAATCTGCGTTTATATAATTAGGGATTAGTTTGATTTATGATGCACATTGCAGTTAATTATCTTCCGAGTCCACAAGAAATCTCATGCTTCATTTAAACCGTGTCGCTAAATTTGTTACAGAAACATTAATCTTCAAAATCTCGAAAAAAATGTAGGTTTTGTGGCGAGATCCGAAGTTTAGAAGTTTACTAGGTTCTCAAATTCTGTTCCATCGAAAACCTTTCACGTGCAAGGAGTCATTTTACGGTAAATCTGCTTTTTCTAAACGTACTCATGGTAGAGATTTTTAGAAGTTTACTCTTAATAACATCATTTGCATGAAAAAAGACGTTGATTAATACAAGTAAATAAATTAGAAGGCGTTGATAGTGTAAATTTTATGCAACGCTTCTCTTAATTTGTATGGATAGTGTTATTTGCAGGTGCTGTATCTGCGAATAGAACATCATTTGCAGGCATTGAACATACAGACAAAACTTCATTTGCAGGTACTGTATCTACGGAAGAGAGAAACGTTATGTACATGCACTGTACATTTTACTCAATTAGATTTTTCTCTTTTATTGATGTAATTTAAATGCTCTCTAAACGATTATTTATACTTTTAAGTTTAAAACGTTTGCAATCATGGGGAGAAATGAAGTTAGAATTGGAGTTATTTAAATATGACTGACAGTAAACTAGGTCTTAAGAAGATGTGAAATGAAATAAAATATTGAATTTTACACATTTAATTTTTTTAAGAAAAAGCTTATTCAAAATTCAAATTTTCGAGCGGATTAATCATATAGCCTAGAGGAGGGAAAAAATCGCTATACGTGTAAACCAACGTAGAGCTTGCGATCTTCGGATTAGTTTATTAGCACTTTACAAACTAAGACTGATTTGGTACTGGGATATTTAGTTTCTTGAGTTTTTTTGGTTTGCTAAAACTTTAAAGGGCAGTTCATTCAACATTTTTAGATGAAAATTTACACTTTGTCAATAGGATAACTAGCAGTTTTAAACTATTGACTTTGAATCTCGGACAGCTCCAAAAAGTTGTTTAAAATTTCTTGCTGATGAATAAAACATCTTTAAGCTATGGCTCGCCATTAATCGAAATTTAATTTTTTATTAGAAATTTAAAATGTAATTTCATCATTAAAAGCTTCAGTAAATATACTGTCTCAAGGGAACTGAATCAAATAAATGCGAACCAGGGCACCAAACCAGATACTAAAAGTGAAACATGTTTCCATCGAAATGTCGAAAACTCTCGCAAAGTAATGTTAAATTTTATTTTCTCATGAACAAAAAGAACTGCCTTACAGGAAAGAAAAGGAAAAAGAATTTAAACCACAAGTAAATAACGTGTTATCCACAGGTAAAATACCCGTAAATAACTTTTTTCCGAAGAGCACCTCCAAATAATTATTTCCAATTTTTATACCAGACATAAACTACATATTCGTAGAGTTAATTAATAAGATGAATAAATGCAAGATTATTTATTAAACATCTTGCCAAAACCAGTCACTGTTTAGTTGAAATATAATTTGGTCTAATCTAAAAAAGTCATTTGCTCCTGTTTATTCTCACTTTTAAATTAAGACGCTTGACTCTTAAATATTTTTTACCATATTTTATTCTAATTTTTAAAGACCTTAGCTCAAAATAAAGCGTTCAAGTATAAGTAGTTGAAACAAGGCCTTCAAAACTCTATGATTCCATGAAACAAAAAAATGGGCCGCACAAAAAATTTAACCGGTAGGCTATTAAAACTTTGCTAAAAAAATATATCTTTCAGGTTATATATGTCATGGACATATAGGTAGAAAATTTTATAACATTATAAAAATCTCAGAAAAAGCATGTTCTTTGAAAATGTGTTCCAACCAAAGATAATGGTTTACGTGACTTGGTTTAAATATGAATTATATATTGAAGTAAAATAAATTTAAATATTTCGAAAAATAGTTGATAGTATGGTGATTTTTCTTTCCATGATTGCTTCAAATCTTCACATTCGTTTTATTTGAAGCGAGATTGCATAAAGCTTTTGAAAATTTAATGAAAAACAATTCTGAAAAAGTGCTAGATACTGAATATTCATATATTTTAATTTAGATATCGATAATCTCATGAATTGTATATCCATTATATATATTGTATATCATTGAATTGAATATGAATGTAGTGAACCTAAAATTTCTGAACTATTGGTTCAGACCAAAAATATATCAATTTACTGTAACCAATGTAAAGCTGGACGAGCAGAATAAGTTAAATGTGAGAAATGTGGATTGATTAGGCCTTATTAAACATTATTGTTTATTAGTGCAGCTGTATGTCACGGGATATGATAAATAGTTCAATCGCTCGACTTCTTTGCTTGATGTGTAAATTTACTTTTTGGCCTAAATTACGTTTCCTTAACAGAATTAAATGTTATAAACGCTGCTCAGAAGCGAAAGGTTTATGCAAAAACAGTCTTTCCATATCAGCACATCAAAAATTCACAAAACGACTGAAATGGTTCTAGCTGTATGAAAAATTACTTGCTTACATATTACATTTTTTTTATTTCATGAGCGCCATACTGGAAATGAAAATGATAAAGTTTGTTCTTGAAAATTGTATTTATGTCTCAAAAATTCAGCATATTTCATTGACAAATCAGCAGAAAAAATTGTAAGAAAAAGTAACGTTGTCTCTCTCTCTCTTAGCTAGGCAATTTGCGGATTAAAAGTATTGATGGTAGATAAATGTCAAAATGCAACTAGCAGATTAACAAATTAAAATAAGAAAACCGATTGCATCAGTGAACTGATTTTGTCAACTACGTGTCCATGGAGACAAAATATCCAGGTGTGTCTATGACACAGCCTATTCCAGTTTTTGTTCTCAAAGTCAGAATTTCTCACCACTATATTTTCAAACTTCTGGAAAGTCTAGTTTACACACAAATAATTCAGAATCACCTAGATATGATAGGGAGGAAATGCTCCCCTGGCCGGGAAGATGGCTTTGAACCAAAGTGGGAGGTACCATTGCTCTTTCAGGGAAGCTTCAATTAACATCCGGGCTGGAGCCCCAATGTAGCACAAAGCTACGTTGACCCACGTACACATGTTGAGGTAAAGGCTTCGCCCAACTTTGTGGAGGATCACCTCACTGGATCTTGCCTGTTGCCTTTTCGTCTGATGTAGACACTAAATGATATTGCCAGAGTTCGTATTGCCACAACTTTCGTATGACGAGCAGCCTTCCTTCTTCGCCACGGCCTTCCTTGTAGTTACAGCACAATGACCCACCCATTTCAGTCATAAGATTCGTGGTCACTTAGGCACGACATTTAACCAGCAATGGATCTGCCATGATGATCCAATGCATTGGCATGCTCTATTGCAGGAATATCATACCTTCATTGCTTTTTCTGCTGGTATATCAAGAAACCGGTGTGCGATACTCCCGTTGTGAGCCCTGAATACCTGTTTGCACTCATCGTAGAAGCTGCTAGGGAAGTCCAAGACATGCCCGGACTCTTCCAGGACACTCAGAATTGCATGTACCGAAGATGTGAGGCTTGCCTTACAACTCGTGGACGACACATAGAGCCTTTATGGTACTTTTGTTAATGTAAATTTATTTTTAAAGCACTTATGTGGTGTTCTTTCGTTTGTGACGCTTTCTGTGTAAGCCACTATATGCACATGTCATTTCCGACCCTGCACTGCTAAGTGATTCCGGGTCGTCTAGATGTACCCTACCCCTCTTAGAAATTTGCAAACTCAGATTGAGACAACGAATATAAGCTTTTTCTTAACCCGTTAACTCTCGAATTAATTTAAAGCGTATATTTCAATAATTTTTTTTAAATCATGAATAAAACATCAAAAATAAGATAACTGGGAAGTAAAATTAAATTATGAAAGAAACCTTTTTTGAAATAAAAATTTGGTAAAAAATCATTTTTAAAAGCTTTTAAAACTTTTTTGCATAAATGTTAAAGATTTCTGAAATATAGTAAAATATAGAAAATTAAAGACCACGTTCTAAGCCCTTGCATTACCTCAAAATTAATCAAAGACGAAATCAAAAAATTTGGAAATGACGACATTTTGACTTCAAAATCTGGCTAACTGGTAATCTGTGTCTTTTAAAAATTATTTTGGACTTGCTAAACAACTCAAAACATAAGAAAGGCACAGTTTGGGTTCGCGCCGTAGATTTTTCATGAAAGCGTCGGGATAAAATCATAAAGCAAGTGTTTCGAATTAATATGTAATTTAATTATCAAACTCTTTAATGCAATATTTAGGCAGAGTAGTACGATATGTAGTTAATGAAAAACCTATGGCGTGGACCCAAACTTCGCCTTTCTTATGTTTCATTTAGAGTATCTTTTGATGTCGCCATCTGTTGACAGTATATAGAACTACATTTCTCATATGCGCAGTAAAACATTATTTACTACAAATGCTCATATTTCCCGTAATATTCAAATTATTGAATTCAAATTTTAATACAATGTTTCTTTTACGTATTTTCAAGTATTCTGCAAGTTTTATACAATTCGAAAGAGAACTCTGCATGTTATAATCAAAAACCATACGGAGTTAGAAATTTTCAATTTAATACCGATTTTTACTTATATTCTGATAAATATTTTTATTATATCACTTTGGTTCCTAGTAATACTCCTCGAGCTTTTTAAAATTACACCAGAATCAACCTCCTAGCTAAACACGTTTCCACGCTACACTTATTTATAACCTTACATAAAGCTAATCCATAACAATCACGCACATGCGCCTACCCTGGTACGATGGCGTCACAGGCAAAAAATTACTATGCGACAAACTCTTACAGATATGATCTATCCGTTGTGGTGTCAGCCCTTCTTTAAACATTATTAGTCTCGTAGTTATTAGCGATTCAAATCTGACGGTATTTTCTCACACAAGAAAGTTCGACCGACTTTCACTGTAACGAGCGGAAAGACGTTTTCACGTCAAAAGAAACAATGAAATGCTCTTAGTTTGACCACTGAAATGAAAATGCAGCTGTTCTCCAATGAGGACGCTGGCCCTAATACGAGTTGAATATGGGAGTTGTTATGAAATTTCCTAAAACTCTACCCGAACTAAGCAAAACTATTTCCAGTATGTACTTCTACGACTTGTTCACTTAAGCTTATGAATCCATTCAAGATATTGAAGTATCACATGGTCGAGTCATAAAAGCAGGTTTATAGAAATAAAACAGAGGAACAAAAATTACCACTCTAAAAGCAAACGGAGTAGAAAAATCATTTTCCACTTCCTGCTAAAATCACAGGCAGGAGCAAAATGCGAAGAAGCGAACGCTGATATTTGTATAAAACCGTTCTCACCACCTTTTTTTCTTTTTCGAACTATAAAAATATTTATTAAGGCAAAGAAAATCATTTCGAAAGAGGTCTGAACACACCGGAAACAGATGCCGAAGCATCACTTTGTGATCCGGAGCGTTATTCCGCGATTTCCTGAACTAAACATCACAACAGGAAAAAGTAAAAATTGCAAAAAAAGAGCTAAAAAAAGGAGTGAAAACGCCCGCCTTGTGTTCCACCACCACCACGCGAATATGGTGCCGATTTTTCGCAGGTAAACACCAAGACCGTAAACCTGATGTGCCGGCTTCCACAAACAAAAAAGGGGAGGAATGGAAATTTTCCGCCAATAGCAAAAGCGGAACTTTTACGAGAGCCGTAAAATAAGTCTAAGCTAACGGAAGAGAACAGCAGGAACAAAAAATAAATAAATAAAAAGGATATAGAGCTTGTTGCTCAGAAGCAGAAATTTCCCAGAAATCCTCAGCCATACATCCCATGTGAAGTTATACACGCCATGCTACTTTAAAGATAGCTTTTTTTCTTGTTTCCGCTATGTGTGTTTTATGTATATACAAGTCAAAATGGTATCTATCAGTTTCACAGGGTATTGATTCGGCTTAGGGTTTGATTTTTTTATGTAACGATGTTTTCCGATCTCCGGGACTAAGTGTAAACACAGACTAGATAGCTTTTCTCTTGGAGAGAAGAGTTCTGCTGGTTTTTTGGAACAAGTCTGGCCCGTCGGAGTATAAAGAGGATGGCTCTTAACTCAGCATTAAATTTTCAAAGATTTTTGGCAGTGATCGTTTTCACCGGCAGATAAAATGATTTTGTTTTTCGTGTGTAAAGTGCCTACAGCAAACAGATACGTTGTTTAATGGATTTTCTTCGATGATGTAATATTTTCTTTTTCACCCTGTGTAAAGTTGTTTAAAACGGTTGTTTCTGTCGATTTTATGGCTTAAGCAGCATCGGTCGATAAAGTTTTTGCTAGTTAGATTTCCACAGTTTTCTTTCTATTTTAGTTACATTTAATCAGGTGTTATCACTTGCATGAAACTAACCCTTACCTATATTAACCGACTCTTTGAGTAAATTAAATTTTTTACTCGCATTCTTTTAATTACTTTCCTATAATCATTTTCTAAACCTAAGTAGCTTTATTCTTGTCATTAATATTTTCTATTGCTTTTTCAGAATGAAAAATTCAATAGCAGTACCAACCAAAGAGAAGGTCCTCCCCTCGACTTCTCGCATACTCATAAAATACTTACTTTTCCGTTTATATTTGTTTTAAAGGGAACAATATATATTTCATTACTTGTGAGCTTTTTTCCTTAGTTTGATGAAAAGTATCGAGCATACTGTTTAGACCTCTTCCTTTTGAGATTGAGCACAAAATTTGATACAAAAGATAATCGAGCATATAGTTTAGACCTCTTCCTTTTGAGATTGACCCCAAAATTTGATACAGATTAGAATTGAACATACATTTTAGACCTCTTCCTTTTGAGATTGACCCCAAAATTTGATACAGAAGAGAATCGAACATACAGTTTAGACATCTTACTTTTTATATTGACCCCAAAATTTGATACAGAAGAGAATCGAACATATAGTTTAGACCTCTTCCTTTTGAGATTGACCCCTAATTTCGATATAGAAGAGAATCGAGTATACAGTTTATACTTCTTACTTTTGAGGTTGAGCCCAAACTTTCATACAGATTTCCCATTTTGAAGTCCACAAACTGAATTTCGTTTATCTTGCATGTTATGTTTTTGAATTATATTGCTCGCATACCAAGAACAGACAAACATATAGCCACCTACCTCTTGGCAGATTTAATTCAAAACTAGATAATCTATAACTTTGGTGTGAGGATCATAAAATAAAATTCACCCACATTTAACTTGTTGCGTTTTTTAAATTATCGCGTTCACATGACGAATAAGCAGTTAACCCTTTGATGTATGTAATCAAAAATTTGCAAAAGACATAAAATTTTAGAAATAAAATCATATGCAAAATTTCAACTATCTAATTTGTTGCATTTTGCAGATTTCATATTCACACGCACTTGGAGGAACAGATGAACACATTTTTCTTTTATGGATTTCGTGCAAAACTAGATAAAAATCTTCAATTTTGCTGTAAATGCAACATACAAAACCAAATATTTCTTCATCAGGATCATGAAAAGTACGAATTTAACGGTTGGCAAGATCAACGAATTTCAAATATGAACAAAAGTAATGCAAATGCTCATTTATAAAAATGAACATTCCTCCGCTATTTAATACTTAAACATCTTAATAAATTAATTAATCCTGTTTTATTCAAAATGAACATTTTATTTTACCATTTATTGCAATTTTATTCATCTGTGTTTCCAACGGATTCTACAGAATTGCAAAATATGGCAAATAATTTTATTCACAACTTTTGAAGTCTTTCAGAAAATATTACAGCAAAGTTAATGAAACGAATTTATCACTGTATTAGCCATTCACGTTGTTATTTGTTCATTTTCAAGTCAAATGGAATAATAAATCAAAATTTCAATTTTTTTTCACTGAATGGAATTTTTTTCAGAAATTATTCAAATAAAAAAATATCATACTCATACAGGAAAATGTAACTGTGTATGTCATCTATTATTTAACAGCTTATAGGTTTACTTCTTACTGAAAGGTCATTTTTTCCTACTTTCAGACGCGGTTTGGACTAGTAGTTCTATGAACCTTAGACATCGCGTTCGAAAAAAAGTCCAAGATCTGCACTTCATCGCAGTTTTTCGAGGCTTAAGCTTTTTTTTCGAATGCGATTTATTTACACAAGTCTCTGCTTTTACCAGTGTTCACAAAATTATAATTAAATATCTGATTTTATTAGTAGTATAACAAAATTAAATTAAATGTCTTCTTTTATCAGTATTAACAAAACTGCAATGAAATATCTCTCGATTACCAAAATGATTCAAGCTTTTTAATATTGCCATTTATTCGCAAAACATTGAAACTATTTAAGCATCCACCTTCTTCAAGTGAAATCGAAAAACAAACATCCTTACACATACGTTGTTTTAATGATTTCAAGAAACATTCATTCGAAATTTGAATAAAATCGAACTACGCGTTTGTTCGTGACTGTGTAACAAACAATTTACTCCTGAATGGGCGAATTCAAACAGAAACTTCGCTTCGCTCAGTCAACTAGAAAATTAAATTCACTGCACATTTTCCATATACCACGCGAGCATGAATTCACTGCATTAACACTTGTAAATTCAAATGCTGATTTATGGAGTGAATGCTTAATTACTAATTTAATAGCCCAGATCTGTCTCTCGGTAACGCTCTAATGTCACCAAAAATAAAATTCACGCCATAGCACTGCGAGACGTTAAATAGCATTATTTCATTGCTAGAGAACCTAAATTTCTGTAATTTTAAATTTAAAAGAGTAATTTTCGCTTTAATTTCAAATTTAATAGTTCTAAAATAGCGAAATAAAATTTGCTATCGATTGATATAAAATTTATCTCGCTATGATCAATAGTTCCCGAGAAATTTTAAATTATATTAATCATATATTTCAAATTAATTTCCGTTTTTTAATAGAAAGTAGTAAATTACGTCAGTGGTATATCATGTGCGTGATATAGTTTGGACGCCACGATGCATCTGATTATTTATTGCAATCGTGATGATAAATTTGATAATACTTTTGGCAACATTTGACAAGCAGCGAAGTGCTTTGTGTTGATTAGAATTTGGAAAAAGAATTCCTTTGAAATTTTAATTTACGTTTGACAAGCTGAGAATTTCATGGTTATTCAATTATAATAAAATTGTTAAACAACGAAAAATACTTCACACGGAATGATGTTTACCAAGAGGTTTTTTGAATAATGAAATATGTAAACAACATGTAAATAAAAAAAATATTTCCTGTCATAAAACATATGTTTATGTTGTTTTCAATCAATGTTAAACATTTCTCTCGCATATATATCTATTTAAACGCGTCAAATTTGACGGGAAATCTCTCGAATGAAGAGGCAATTTGCACCTGTCATACCATGACGGGTGATTTTCTAGTAATTATATATTAGCCAAGACATGACTGTTTTAGGTTGGTGGGTGTCTTTTAATCTGGAAGTTCCTCTTTTTCAGTTCCTATTCTAATCTTTTTATTTGACTGCAATTCAAATTCTCACTGAACAGCGATTTCTGGAGCGTCCACAAAAAACAATGATCCAAAGAATTTAGTCAAATCTAGCACAATGAGCAATCGCTTTAGAACATAGATATATAAGTAAAAATCAAGTTAATGTATAGTTATACTTAACTTACCAAAGTCCATCTGCCTCATAACAGCTAGAGGCAAACTAGTTTTGTATTAAAAAAATGCAGTAGTTCTCTTTCACAAAGATGCTTAAATAGCATTTGTTATTTCAACAGATAGTATTGATATTTGATTGATTATTATTGATTAATTTGATATTTCAACAGATATTTCTGTATTGTTTTTCTTTTGGCCAAACAATTTAAAAGTTTCTTGTTGAAACTTACCAATTTTTTTAGGAACTGCAAGTGATTATAACTACTGAAGAAAGTACACCCACTCACTCATAACTCATTTTTATCCTTTCAGAAATTTTGCAAAGCATTTTTTTTTCTAGACATTAATACAAAACAAAAGTTCTTCATCGAAAATATATTTCCTTCAAATGTGCTGCTAAAAGGCACAGATGAGAATTTTAGACTATATTTTTTTCTCTTATCATTTATTCGGACAAGTTTGATGACACTTCTAGATTTGAAAACATAAATAACTTATTCCTAGGGATATATAAGCATTTAGCCAAACATTTTCCATCCTTGTTGATGATGAAGTTGTTTGAGATGTATGCTCGCTCCTTGGCTGCTTTATCTCAAATTATCCAAAGATCAAATTCTGAGAGCGCTAAACTAAGAAAAAGACAATAAAAGTTTTAAAAAAAACGTGAATTAAAGGTTATCATGAATATGGCGCAAAAATTTCAGAATGGTGAAAATCTGCCTTTTGGAATGAAAAGAGAAAGAGAAAACCCATGAGAAGGAAAGTGGGAGACAGCCCATCTCCGCATGAAAAAAGTTTCTTTGAAGTTCAAAACGTTGACACTGAAAAAGCAAGTGTTCCAGGGTTTCTTCAACTTTGCATAAGGTGCAAAATGATGTAGATGCAAGTCGGAATCTGAAAAGTTTAGCACTGGTTGGATACGTTTCAGTACGGAATCGAGAAATAAGGACATCATTCTTGCGACTGGAAGGAAAAATTTGGAGTTGAGATCGGTTTTCGTTTAAAAAATAAAATTCGTGGTAATATTTTGAATTTTTCCAATCATTTTTGGTTTCTTCCTGAATATAATTTTTCATAGAAAGTAATAAATCTTCGTGTGATATCCATTGAGAGATCAGGGAGCTTGGTGCTTTACGGTCCATCCTTGTTCTTTTTCGAACGTTGATGTACTTTTTTGCCGCTGCCATAATTTTTTTAGTTTACTACTCAAATACTTTTTCAAATCCTTTAGAAGTATGTAAAACAATAAAATCGGAAGCATATCTACGAAAACCAAATCACAAAGGCAAAACTGTTGTATATTGTGGTCAAAACTGAAGACTCGTATGAAACGATTTGAAACGCGATCAAAACAAAACACACGTGTTTAAAAGTCGTCGGAAAACTGTCAAGAGTTGAGTAGTAAGTGTCCTTCTATTTGGTTAGAGAAAAATAAATTATTTCAGACGATTAAATAGTGTAGCTCGTTTGCAGCAATCTGTCAAACAAGTACATTTAAAAAAGGAGGCGTGGCACATTCAATGTTTACATTAAACAGCTGATTTATTTTCCTTCATAACTTTCATAATTATGGGAATTTTTTAACGCGGATTATTTTAAATTGTTCAGAACAGACTGATGAATAATATATATTGTTTTCAAAAAATCAAAAATTTTCGAGATTTAAAGGTCGTATGTCCAATTAATTAAATTACAAATGCAGCTTAAGAAATCTGATTATAAAAGGCTATAAAAATAAAGTTATCATTTCGAATTTTCCTAAACGTGATAATTATTTTTAATCCTATTTACGAGAGGATATTCATTTCTTTTTGCTGAGTATACATACATAAAAAATATCTACCCTCATTTTCCTACAATTTATATATCCTTTAGCAATTATATACTTATTTCAAAGTTTAATGAAAGAATATAAGTAATAAAAATCCCAGCTTCTTCGCTGAAAGGAATCTTCTCTGTTTCAAAGAAAGAATTCAAATATAAAATAATATTAGAAAAAATTATTTAGTTTTTATATTTGAATATTTTCTTAAATATAGAAGAAAGATTGCATTCAGATACGGATTTTTCACTTACATTACAAATCATATTCATTTAATCAGATCAAAGAATGGTGATTTGCATAGCTTAATGAACTTCAAAGTTTAGCAACTAGTACTCTAACATTTTCTTTTATATTAGCATATTAATAACGTTTCTGTTAATGATGTGTTTGAAAATAAAAAAGTACTCAAAACGTCAGCATATTCTTTATTATATGTAGAAAAGAACTTCCGTGTCATATAGTTGAATGATTTTGAATGAACTAAAAGTAGTTTTCTGAGAAAAGTAAAAAGGACGAATCATCGAATCATTAAAAGATTGCTCAATAGATATCTGAGTATCCTTTTGATGAACCAACAAACTTCGTCTGGAACGAGTTCCTTTTGTCTCCTGACGTTTCATGTTCTTTTGCTCCTTTTACTCGGCAATGATTTTTGCCGACAAGAAATTTGCCATGAAAAAGAATAAAACGTCTGTCTGTCTCCAAATTTCCATCAGAAATATCAATAACTATAAATAAAAGAAAAGTTGCATAGGATTGCATTAGGATGCTTAATTATAGAAAATATAAATCTTTCCGATTTTAACATTACATGGTTGAATACTGATAATATCTAAAATTTCATTTATTTACATTTTTATAGCAATTAAATATTGTGAACAAAAGAATTGTTTGAATTTTCGTCCTTTTGCAGTTCAAATAAATTTATTTATAGTTCATTTAACTTGATTTAACATGCTTTTCATAGGCATTTGCTAAGTAAACCAGGGGGAGTAGTCTGTCCTAAACTTTCTCGTATACTTCCCAAAAAGTGTCTTTCCTCCGAGGATAAAAAGTGCGAACCTTCTGTTACCCAGAATACCACGACAATCCACGAGTTTCCCTCGACGCGCGCCAAAGGTAAAAGGAGGGTATTAGTAGTAACGCGTGATTAGAAAGGTTATGAATAGCGCCTATACTCAATATGGCCTTGTAAGATAAAGACAATCGAATATGCAATTTAAATGTCTTTTTTTAACCGATTGAAACGAAAATTGTCACAAATCTACAATCAGGGTTAGTAGACCACATACCAAATTTCATTTATCTAAGTCGTTGCGTTTAGGAGTTATCGTGCTCAGAAGCATGCGATTATACAGACAGTCAACGCGTGAACGGATTTGGTCCAAAATTTGATACGGACCAACGTTCTTGATGATAAAACTGTATACCAAATTTTATCCACCTAGTTATTTAAGTTTTTGAGTTTTGAATGTTAGACAGGCAAAAGACTTTCCGCGAACGTATTTTGTCCAAAATTTGATAGAAAGCTACAAATTATGTGTTGCGATAACATAAAAAATTTCATCGCTCTAGCTCTAACCGTTTTCGAGTTATCGTATTTACAGACAGACAGACATCATTCCCAAATTGTGTTCTTCGTCCTCAGAGAGATCTAAAACGTGGAGGTTCATGAAAATCTCAAGTTCGAATTTTTTGACGAATACAATGCTTTCTCTTTGCAACTTCGTATACGAGAAAGCAAATATGAACTTTTTAACTTGTGACAGAAATTTGAAAAACAATTAACTTATAAAATCTCCAGTCGTTGGTTCTTTAAACTGAATTTAACTAAACTATTTATACTAAAACGCATATAGGATATTTTTGAATCAACCGAAGGGCGTTGATATTAATTTGAAAGAACCCCTCCAATCCAAGACTGCATTGGGTATATTTAGGTGATCAGAATTAGCAGGGACAGTCCCGAATTTCAACTGTTGTTTCCGAATTGAAAAAGCATCCCGAATTTGAATTAAAAATCCCAGATCCTCTTACATTTTATCAGCACACATCCAATGTTAGAAAAGATTATATTCAATATTTTGAAAAGTTAGTTAAAACAGCTAATTGCAAATAAAAATAAAGTGGAAGAATTAATTCTTCTTTATTTTCAACCTTTCCTGTTCACATAAAGTGATCAGGCTTCGCTGATTGTCCAGAAGAGTCCCGATTTTCGACTATTTGGTTCTCTTGGAAAGTAGTTCTGAATTGATAAAGTATCCTGAAATTAAATGTCGTGAATTGTCCCGATTTATAGTTTTAAGTAGATAGTTCATATTAAAAAAAATATTTAGATAATTTTTTTTAAGTTAGTTTCTCAAGGATTCTTGTTTCCATTGCTTGCTACGCGTAAAATAGGAACTCCTTAATATGAATATTGTAGATGAACTGTCCTGAATGAAAAATAGAAAGGTTTTATCGAAATAATATATTTATGCTTCGTTTAAGCGTTTTGAATTTTTGGAATTTTTATTACTAATTATTTCATAATCCTCAGGTATTATAATTATTTTTGTTTTATTTTATCCGTATTGTTCAGTTATATTAACATCCCGTTTCGAAGCAACACGAGGGCTATTTTGGGACATACCTCGTAAACTTGAGCCTTTGTCAGATGATGAGGACGACTCCTAAGCCGGCATCTGCCTCTACACACTTCCACACCACACCAGCAGGAGGACGTTTGACTCATGATATCAGATTTAGAGTACACCAGGCCACCATACACGGCGGTTCTTCAATGAAATTGAGTTTCCAGCCTGGAACCCTTCGGTCCTAAAGCCGAGACCTCACCACTAGGCCATAGCGTCGCCTTGAGTATTGTCCAAGAATCCTCTCAGTATTTAGTGCACCTGATTGAAATTCAAAAGATTTTATCACCATAGGAATATATCTAGTTTATGTGATTAAATCATTCGACAATTACTACTGAAGTTTACTTTGGAAAATGTATTCTAGTCCATTTTTTCTTGAAGAATATCGCAAACAAAATTTATCTAAATCGAAACAAAATATAGCTTGCCGGCTCAAATGTTCTTTATTTTCTCTATTTTATATCGCCAAGAACTTCAAAACGGGAAGTAACTTTCTCTTTCTTCTTTACACACTTTCATTTAACTTGACTTGTTTCATGTTTTTAAAGATGGAATTTTGTAATAGATTTTTCACTCACTTCCTAATATGCTGTAGTTTTGAAATTTTGTACTCTTGGACATTCTCAAAGATAACAGACTATTTTAATATTTTCATAGCTTAATTATCAGGTAATAGATTTATTTAATTAAATTTTGATTCTATACAAGTGGCGCCACCTGGATGTGAATTTCAGAAAAAATTGTCTTCAAGACTCTATAGTGTTGAAAAGGAATTATAAATTAGTAACTGGAAAGTGGAATATAAATAAAATAAAAATTCTACTTTTTACATCAATAAAAGTGTGTTGCAAAATCTGTTACTATTAAATTTATTATTACGCTTATGCCTTTCATGAAGTATAGTAATTGTAATCATGGTATTAAGATAATCACGTATACTAGTATGTTTAGAAAGGAAATTACTGGATGGATTTAATTTCACATTTTCTTATATGTAAAGTGTATATACATTGTAGTTCAAAACAAATGTATCGATTACAAATGGCTGTAACGTTTTTGTAAAGAAATATGGAGAGTGAAAATTTGACGGGAATACAGAAGGAACATTAAAGCTTTGTTTGCGTACGTTATGATTGCCCTATAGGACTTCCCTTGGTGGAAAACATTAATGCGGAACGGCACTTCACACCAGACAATATGAAGCGTCTTTGCAGCCAATGATGCGATTACGGTAGCCACGCGCGCGTTCTGCATGTGGCTATCTAAATGTTCTGAAATTACTTCTTGTGGATTCATTTCATTGGGGTATATCGTAGATTGTCTTAACGCATGCTTTGCGGGACTTCCCTTGGTGGACAACATCCATGCGGAACGGCATTTCACGCCAGACAATATGAAGCGTATTTGCAGCCAGTGATGCGATTACGGTAGCCACGCGCGCGTTCTGCATGTGGCTATCTAAATGTTCTGAAATTACTTCTTGTGGATTCATTTCATTGGGGTATATCGTAGATTGTCTTAACGCATGCTTTGCGGGACTTCCCTTGGTGGACAACATCCATGCGGAACGCCACTTCACGCCAGACAATATAAAACGTGTTTGCAGCCAATGATGCGATTTCGGTAGCCACGCGCGTGTTCTGCATGTGGCTATCTAAATGTTTTGAAATTACTTCTTGCGTCTTCATTTCACTAGGGAATATCGTAGATTGTCTTAACGCAGGCTTTGCGTGCAACAACTTACGCATTAAGGGTACGCATAGAGAATGTTTCACATGGGACTGAAATTGACTACCGCAGAAGTGTTGCCCGTGTGACCAAGTGAAATCACAATTAACAATTATTACGCACGCAAATAAAACTTTAAGCTTCTTTCTACATTGTGTTCAAATTTTTTTTCTTCCTATCGTTGTTCAGAAGGAAGTTAATTATATCCATTTGTAATTAGGGCAATTGTTCTTTGAATTACCCTGCGTATTGTCTAAAGTCTCCATATTTATGCCTGTTTCGACAAATAACTTGCAGCGTTTCACAAACACAACCATTTATTTTCACATGAAGGTAACAAATAAACTAGAATACTAAACGCCTCACGAAGAAGAGTACAGACGAAGAATAGTTGCTAGATCACATTAACTGAATTCTGGAAGAACACTAAAAGAAAAGTTTAGAAGCAGACGATTAACATAACAATTCCCGTCAGAAATACCCCGTATTTTAGAACATAGACATTAGACAAATTAAAAATTATTTTCGTTCTATGTTTAGATGCATATTCCATGTTATAAATGATTTAGTTTCACTATTCGGAAAAATGATTTTTTTAAATTTCAGTAGATGATGGATTCCTTCTCTGTTTAATCAAATTATATTTTTAAACCACTAAGCAACTTAATATTTCGTTGAAAGGAAATTTTTTCTTACCTGTTAATTAAATGGAAGTTTTAACACTAGAATGTTATCTTTTTAACAATTTTAACATTATGTTAAAAATATTCATAATGTTTCACAATAGTAGCTAGCTTTATACTGCTCTGAAAACCAGTTAAAACCAGTTACCATCCTATGGCTAAAAAGGTAAATGAATGTTCTTTTATATAGTTATTTATTGTTAAAGATAAAGTTTAATTAAAATTCTACAACTCCACTCGTTCAATTTCTACAACTCCATTTTAATTTACAATAAACCTAATAATAATCAGCTATACACTTTTAAAAGTTCTTATTTACCAGAAACTAAAAATTTAAATGCGATGGAATAAATATTCTGTTTAAAATTAAATAACTTTCCAATACACTTTCTTCTCAAATGATCATAATAAAACCAAGCCAATTTTAGGTACACAACGGCTTGTAAGATACAAATCACCGTTTCTGCAACTGACAGCTATCACCGAGACGCCTTGTTGTCAGCAAAAACTTCGATTCCATAAATTACAGGATAAATTTTGAATTGAAATAGATATCTCTAAGCAACTACAACAAGGTCTTTTGGGCGACAGCGCATCTATTCGGATCAAAGACACATCATCAAAATCAAATCACGTCCATGTAAAAACATCTCGTACGTGTACTCTTCAATATGCGTCAGCAAAATGTGTTCTGCCTATTGTGTGCGCCGTAATGAGCTCGAGTTATTTGCATCTTCTGGTATTTTCGAAGCTCCTCATATCCGGAACTAAATGTCGTGGAAGCAAGATCAGGGGAAGCAAGTTTCCATATTTTTATTGTGCATGAGATATTAATTTCAGTATCTCCTTCTAGAAATGCCGTAAACCATTTTTAAATGAATTTTGGGTATTTGAAATATTTATGAAGATTTTGTTTCGTAGCTTAATGGGCTATAATAAAACTTTCTCAAGTGGATACTGCTTTGTCAGTGATTTGTCACTTATAGAACTGCATCAAATAAATAATTTTTCATACGAAAAATAATCATATAAAGATTTTTGTCATAAGCATATTAAATACGCATTTGATTTAGAATACAAAATAAATAATAATTATACCCTAAAGTTAAATTTTTATTTTCATTAAATTTTTATTTCATTTTATGTAAATACTTTGTAGTGAAAGGACACCTCCTCAAGAATTTACTAGCTTCGAATTTCTTCCATGATTTTCTGTATCATGTAATCAAATAATGTTAACTCAGACCCAAAAGGAAATATAATAAATAATAACTTTTATAACGAAAATATTTATTAATTTTTTTAGTTATTGAAATTTATACTTAGTTCTTAAGTAAAGGAATTTTAAACAAGGAATAGCTTGGCGGAATTTTACTATCAAATAATATCCTAAAATAAGATGACATACGTTTAACCCTCTCAGAGGCGGTGGTTCTTATCGAAACCACCTTCTTATGAGCTTTTTTCTTATTCACGCGGTAGTCTTTTGATGATTTATTAGAAAGAATGAATTTATAGTTAAAAATATTAAAGGCAGTAAAAGTTTTCTGTTTTGACGCATACGTGATTTAAAAGATAACATTTTTACTTAAAGCGCATTTATCAGTTTCTAAAGAAATCATACCTTCAATATCCCCCAGAGCTTTTAACAGATAGCCAAATATTTGTCAACATTAGAGTTTTATCAAATGTCCAATCAATGTGTCAAATCAACAATCAAAACAACAGATTTTTTAAGGGAAGTTTCCCATGAAATTATTCGTCTTAAAAACATTATATATATATATATATATATATATATATATATATATATATATATCAAAACCACGTCATAAAAGAAAAACCAATTAATTTCTTGATTGGTTATTGCATTTGTTTCTGTTTTTGTATATATATATATATATATATATATGGGATTTATTCAATTGTGTGGTTTTCATTAGCTGAAGAACAACATCTCATAAATTAATATGTTTAATAAAGATGAGATACAACTTATTGAAATAAGCAGTCAATTATCTCAATTAATATTTGTAAGCTAAGAAATTTTTAAACATAAAAGAATTTGGTTATAACATAATTTTGATGCCAAAATTTTATAATGAAAATAAGATAATTTAGCCGTAAAATATATTTTATTATATGTTTAATGGCTAATATTATAGTTATATAAAAATATAATATTTTATTCATATTATATTTTTATTTATGGCCTGTTACCTCACCACACTGTTAAAAATTCTTGAATGGAGTCACATCAAAGTTAGCATGTGGGTAACTATTGGACAAAATAATATATCCTTAATCAATCAGTTTGTTGGGTATTTACATACATTATTATTTAATTCTTATGCACTCTCAACAACCATAGACTCAGCATAGTATCAAATGAAACTGAAGTAATGATTGAAACTGAATTTACGTTTAAAGGAATAACAAATCCCCAGTCATGCAATAAACTGTAATAGAATTTTCAGCATGAATCCGAATAAAGTTGTTATATACAGGTAATTCTATTTGCTTACAGTACAACAGTGTAATAAATTTTTTAGTCGAAATTGATTTAAGTGCAAGTAATTTCGACGTTGTTCTAAATAATTATTTCAAAGACTACTGTTAAGGGCTTAAGTTATATAATTAGAGCTTCTACAATCTAAATCTACCGTCGAAACTTATCCGAAGTTGCGACAGTTAAAGTAAAAACCAGATAATGTTTGTATATCTACGTTCAACATAGGATTTAATTTAGTTTAGTTATGTTAATGTCCCGTTTTAAAGCAACACGAGGTCTATTTTGGGAAGGACCTAGTAAATTCAAAACTCAGTCAGATGACAAGGACGATACCTGAACTGGCACCCCCTCTCCAAATTTCCACACTACACCAGTGGTAGGGCGTTAAACACACTACTTCTAATTTAGTGTACAGAGGCCAACACACATTGAGAATCTTCGGTGGAATCGGGTTTTGAGCCTGGAACTGTCCGACCTCCAAAGTCGAAACCTTACCACTAGGCCACCGCAGCCGGGGTTCAGCATAGAAAGAAGTAAACTGAAAATAAGTATATTTTTACTGTTATTCGTTGTTTGAAAGTCAGCAATGATTTTCTTTCTAATATCTTTTTTCAATTTGTAACAGGAAGGCTGAAACGATCAAAGGCAGGATTAAAACATCTCCAATAACTGCAATGGAAATCAAAATCTTTCAAAGAAAGCAAAAAACTAAGAAAATTACTCTGAAAGAATCGAATTAAACAAAAAGGAATCCATTCTAATCCACTTTATTTATCAAGGGCTAAGGACTATATTCGAAATGGATTCAAAATATTTGATTTTTTTTGTCAGAAACTTACATTACTCCTAATATAGCTTCTCTTGGCCCGAAATTTTCCAACAAAAGACAAAGTAGATCAGTACCATCTAATAAGCTTTATTTTAAAAGAAAAAGGAAAAGCAAACACAAAGATAAAAAGCTAATAAGATTGATTTAAAAATATTAGCCTTCGGGCTGAATAACAGCCTTCATAAAAATAAACTTACCCTACTCTTAGAAGAGAGATAAAATGTACTCACTTTATACCCAACCAACGCGAACTTTCCTCCTAAATACATATATGGCACTGATCTCCTTTGCCTTTTGTTGGGAAATTTCAGGCTAAGAGAAACTATATTTGGCGTAATGCAAGCTTCTTTCAGAAAAATTTCCCAAATTTTTAGAATCCATTTCGAATATAGTCCTTAGCCAATGATAAAGTGGATTAGAATGGATTCCTAGTTTGTTTAATTCGATTCTCCCAAGGTATTTTCTAGTTTTTGCTTTCTTTGAATGATTTTGATTTCAAGTGGGGTTTTTTTGTTTTTTTGTATGCAGCTGCAATTGCGCGCTACTTAAAGATTGTCTAAACATTGTCTAAATTTTATTGTTTAAATTTTGTTGTTTCTGTTTAAAGTTTAAGTTAAATTTATCTTTAAATTTGTTTATTCTACTTTTTCTAGTCGATTGTTTTTAAGCTCCAATAACTGCAACAAACTATAACATAATTTATAAGAAGCAATCAGTCAATTGTTAACAAATCATGCCTAGAAACTATATATGGTATTTCTCTTCAACAAAATAATTTTGGCTCATAACTGACTTCAAAGACTTATTAAATTGGCTCATTGGCATTTCTAAGTAGTAAGAAATATCGACAATCGTAAAAATTAACCAATAAACAAGATTTGCGATCTCCTTAATAAAGTATGTGGAATACTGAAAATATAAAAAATAAATATGAAAGCAGAAATTTTTTTATATAATTTTCACTTAATAACTCTACTACAGAAATAAAATAATTTGTAAAAAAATTATTGCGCTAATTTCTAGAAATCATCTAAAGTGGAAAGAAACCTGGCATTTGATGTAAACACCACACTCCAAATTTCATTCGCCTACCTTGTTTAGTCTTTAAGTTAAGTTCTCGGATAAACAGACATAACATAAAAAATATATTTCGCATAATAGTCGAAAGCATTAAAATATATTCGATTTACTTTCAGCATCACCTGAATGGGTAATTTGAAAACTGCCATTTCCAAAGACACTAATAAATCATCTTAAACTGCTGCTAACTGCGAAATCAATGAATCCTAAATTGATTACCCGATTCTTCTGATTTGTATTTGTAAACACCATGCTACAACATATCTTCCAGTCAAAACTGAATTAAATACAATCAAGGCTTACATTCTCTGAAAGAATTGTTTCGTAAACTAAGCTTTGAGAGAAAAGTTATACAAGGAGAATTTCTACAATCTGTACTCGTCGCCGAAATTTATCTGAGAAAATTTATCAGCCATTATTACAATAAAAAACAAAACTGTTAATTAACTTAGCATCGAAAACACTAACATTTGCACGTTTTACTAACGTTCAGCATGATTCTGAACTTATAAACTGAAAACTGAGATTTCCAATGACTAGAATTAATCATCATCAATCACTGCAGCTAATTGCTAAATCAATCAATCATAAATTTATTATACTAAAATTTCTACACACGACACCATGCACCATGCTTTCTGTCGAAATTGAATTAAATACAAGCAAATCTAGCATTATTCCAAAGAAATGTTTCATAGACTAAGCCTTGAGACTCAAGTATGAAAGTAGACGTTTAGTCGTCGCCGAAATTTGTCTGAGAAATTCTATCAGCGATTATGCCAATAAAAACATAACTGTTGATTAAACTTAGCATTGAAAACATTAAAATATATACGTTTTACTAAATTTCAGCATGCTAAAGAATTTATAAACTGAAAGCTACAATTTTCAACTGCTAGAATTAATCATCATCAATCACTGCAGCTAATTGCTAAATCAATCAATCATAAATTTATTACTCTAAAAATTCTACACACAAACCACCACGCAGCAACTTATCTTTCTGTCGAAATTGAATTAAATACAAGCAAAGCTCGCATTATTCCGAAGAATTGTTTCATAGACTAAGCTTTGAGACTAAAATTATGCAAGTAGAGCTTCTACAATCTACACCCACCGCCAAAATTTATCTGAGTCTGAGGAAATCTATTCTGCGTCGGGTGATGACAGCACTTCCAGCTAATATCCATCAGGTCACACGACATGTCACAGGCATGTGCAATTGTAACATCGCCCAAATTGATGCACTCAATCAGCTGTGACATTTCGCAACGGACCACAGACAATTCGAAAGCCAGTTTCTCATTGTAATTCAGTCAATTTGGGTCCGTTAATTCTATTTTGCTAAATTTAGGTTGGCTCAAGTTTCGCGAGTTAAATAAGCTGTGGAAATTGGATTGGCAAAATCGAACGAAAAGTTTGGAGATAAAATTGTATATGTAGTAAATGTTGGCCTGGGCTAAAGGGGTAATTCGTGTTTCTTTATATGTTTCTTGAATTTCCAAAGAATAAAGAAGATTTTAAATACCATTGAAGTTTTATAATGTTAAAAACCTTGTAGATGCTTGTGATGTACGTTTTGGTTGTTTTCTGAATTATAAAAGAACCATTCGTTGAAAATAAATTTTAATTTAAATAATTAATGAAAAATTTTAAAAACATACTTTTAATACTGTACTAAAAGACATAAACTTTTTTTTCAAAATTATGGGTTTCTTGATTTTGCAATGAATAAAGAATTTATTTGAGTCCCACTGAAGGAGTTTTATATGATTAAAAAAGTTATATATGTTTGTGATGGGCGTTCTGATTATTTTCTAAAACTCTTCTATAGTATAAAGGAACCATTCGCTCAAAATAAATTTAAATTGAAATAATTAATAAAAAATATTTTAAACACACTTTTATCAGAGTACTAATAAGCTTAAATTATTTGTTTATCAAAATTCTGGGGGTGGGGCTAAACTTAAACGTAAAAACATGAAGCGCTGATATAAATACTCTAAGTAAATAGAAATTTTAATCACATCCATAGTGTATTTCATTTTTAATGAATGCTTAGGAATTATCTTTCTTATGGTATTTATTGATGGTTTATTTCCTTATCGTATTGTTTTCAGCCCCTCAGCTTTATGTTTTTGTTTTGACTCCCAAATTTTTGATGAAAAAAATTATTTTCTACTTTTCAGTGCACCATTAAAAGTTGCCTTTAAAAAATTTTATTATTTTCATTATTCTTCTCATTTTTGCAATCAACATATTTTATAATTCATTTTCACAAATATTATGGAATCTTTAATCAATTATTTTTAACTTCACTACCAGCCGGCACCACTGGCATGGAATCAAAATTGAATTAAAATTAAACACAGCACGATGATAATTACTCAAAATATTAAAATAGTGTATTGTGATTTAGAATATACGACTACAGAAAATTTCAGGACTATAGCTCGTCAGGAAGTGAGTGAAGAACCCTTTACACAATTTCATCTTCACAAGCTTGAAATAAGTCAAGTTAAATTAAGATGTTTAAAAATTTGATTGATCAATAGGTTTAACTTGTTAGTATGTCAATCGTTTCTTGAATCATATTCCCAAAATAATCTATCTTTTTATGAAAACTCAAAACATTTTTTTACCTTATTTTGGACTATTAGGAACGTGAATAACTGAAATGTTATATGTGTTAACATTAAATTTCGAAGGCCATTTATGTGCACATTAACTATTGTATCTTGGCATCATCTTATTTCTTCCGTTAAAAAGCAGAAACATCTGCAAACAAGAGTTTTCAGCACTACACCTAGTATTCCAAGTCGTTAAAATCCAAAGGCTCGTAAATGGTGATATAACATTAATAAATAAGTAACATTTGCTTCAACATTTGTAGTATTTTTTGCTCACAATCTGCTGATTATTACACAAAATTAATCATCAACTAAGTATTATGTTCCAGCAACGGTCATTATATTTTATTTATAATCTGCTGTTTATTTATTACATGTAATTGAAATAAAAGTGCTGTGTGTTTTTCAGTTAGATGTCCCTAGTATTAATAAGTTATTTGTCTGAGTAATAACTAAAGATTTAAAAACATAGCTCTTGCTCGAGCAAGGGTCTTATTCTTAGCCAATGCATTTAGGTAATGTTCGGATTGTCAAGTTAATCTGCAAATTAACTAGGTAATGAGAGAAATAAAAAAATCCACCAGGTTTTTAATACAAATTTAGTTATTAATTTTTAAATATTTACTTGCTGGAGAAAAGAATAGTTGGCTCGTTTTTCAGTGTTTGTTTGTAGCAATTGAACTTTTTTTTTGCTGATTTTTGTTAAATTGGTAACTAACTCAATTATTTACAACTCAATTAAATTTCTGCTGCTATTAATATGTGAATGTTAATTAAAATAAAACGAGATATTTTTAATAATTATCGAGCAGAATACAAGATTTAAACTCCGCCCAAGCCGAAGCCATATGGGAAACATATGAACTGCCAAAAAGCAACCCACCTAGCAAGAGGACATCAAAGGAAACCAAACATCGCCAAAAGGACAAAAATCTAGGACCAGCAGACGGATCTTTCACACCAAGACCTCCGGAGTGTCAAACAGAAGAAAGACAAAAACAGTAAAGCTGGAGATCTAGTCTGACTCACGCAACAGTCAAAGGACTACCAATCCAACAGGTTTCTTAGAATTTGTAAAGAGATTCGGCAAGTCTCCAATAGGGAAAACTAGGGATACTTGACCCTACTTCATTTTCTCGGATTGTTAAATAATTGGTAATTTGTTTTGGCCATTTTTATTTGACCTTTGGTCATATGACCTATTGGAGGTGGTTTTCATTCCAGGCTAAAAAGCCATCGTAATGGTGTGCAATTTTCACCTTTTCATTACTCAGTGGATAGGAAGTTTACAATTGAATATTTGATGAATTAAAATATTTCTGGGTTTTAAACATACTTCTAGCTTTTATTTGATATACGATGTTATGCAGAATCTTAATTCAAATTAGTTTAATTTTTAGATTATTTAGAAAAAGTCAAGTTAGGGATACTTGACCCTAAAAAGTTAAGGATGCTTGACCCTATCAAAAGCTATTGCAGCCCCGATGTTGTAGACGAACGAAGCACATTTTATAGTTGGGATCAGTTTTCTGGTGAGTGGAGTTTTTGTTGGCAAAATGGCAACCCAAATATAGAGAATAATTATTTAAAAATTATTTGCTAGTAATTATTTACTGAATAAAATTTCTTTTTAATATGATAATTTCAAATCATGCAAATAATTATTTTAGTCAGAATTTTAAAAAGAATTGAAATTTAATCAATCTATTTTTCCTCGCCTGAAAGAAAGTTATATTTATTTATTTATTATTTGAATAAAAATCTTTCGCTCGAACTTTTTGTCATCGTTTGGTTTTATTTAACGTTTCGCCATTTCAATTGAGTTTGTCTTTCTTTCTGGATTTGAATTTTCTCTTAAAATATATTTTGATTCTTTTGCTTTTTCTTTAAATATTAGAAGAACCGAGTAAGTTTATTAAGCTTTTCCATTTTTAGCTTTGTGCAACATTTTTTAGATCTTTTTTCCATTTTGATGCTATTCTTTCTTTTTTATCTAATTTTCAAAAAACAGCATTTCTTTAAAGTGCTAACGACGATGCTAGGTTACCATTTAAATTGCTGTAATTTTATCATTTAATTAAACCAATATTTTAATTCTATAATAAGTTTTGAACTAATTTAATTTAATAACTAGAGTTAATTTAATGACTAGACTAATTTAATTTATTAACTAGATTTTTTTAATAACAACTGTGTTTTATAGATTCCATATTATTTTTTTATTAGTTTCATTAATATTTTTCGATAATAAACACCTTTTGTAATTCAGTAGTATTAACCTAATATCTGAATTTCGCGTACTTACAAATTATGAAAAGAATTTAAATACTCCTTTGCATGTAGGGTCAAGTATCTCTAAGGTTAGAAAAATTTGACCCTAGATGATTTCATGAATTATATTTATTTCATGATTATATATCAGTTTAGCATAAGTACATTTATCCTTCTTAAAAACCAATCTTTTTATGATGATAAAAATTCAAAAATTCGAGAAATATAAGAAAAAGTAAAAGTAAGGTCGAGTATCCCTAGTTTCCTCTACATCAAACAGATTTACCTGCACTTTACAACAAAAAAGATAATTTAGGCAAAACATGCCAAAAGAATAACTTATGAAGTTTAAGAAAATGAAGAACATCAAATTTGAATAAGTTCTTAGCATTTACTTTAAAAAGCCCACCGTGAAAGTATCAATCAGAGAACTAAGGCATTTTTAATCATTACAATAAACTAAATCCGAAAAATTGTTAGTCTTGTAATCCTTACCAGTGTTATTCAAATTTGTTTACCGTTATCATGCCGATAAACCTATGATGATTTTGCGCAAAATATATTAATCTCTTCCTTACGTGTAACACAGAAGCTACATCAGCAGTTTTTCTGTGTTCAGGGCTGTTACCGATCATGCCCGTGGAACTAATATGTAAAAGGCTGTAATTCCCCTGCAGATATTTTTATTCTTCTATCATGCTTTGTTGGAACAAGTGTAATGGCTAAATTAATTAGTAAAAAAGTAGGAAAAGAACTGATATCTCCATAGGGATTAAAAGGAACATAAAATCTGATCTATCCTGGAAAAAAAGACAGAACGTCTCTGTTTTCAGCCGAAAACCCTGTTTTAAGAGAATATCTTGAGATTTCATCCAGCAGCATATAACATAATTGCTTTAGCGTTTTTAGCAACGACTAATAATTTGTTTTTGAAAGATTTAAAATATGATATAAATTGAATAAAGAATTCATTAAAATTGAAAGATATAGAATATGAAGGAAAAAATGCAACAAATCAAAAAGTATTGCTGGCACGATTGATTGTGCAAATGAATTCATGTGTTTGAGACAGTATATGTCTCACAAATCATCATTCTGAATAAAATATTATGTTCATGTCTGGAAAACTGATTTTGTTTTGATATGTCACATCTCTAAGGATTTTCTCAGACAAATATACATAAATAAAATGTGTTTATTTCGGATTCAGCTGCCTACTGAATGCCATTATCTTCACATCATACATGTCTTCAAATCATTTCATATGTATTGTATTTGGGATTTTGATATTGCATTTAGTAATTTTATTTAGAAGAACCATGAGTTGTTCACAGAGTGTTTAAATTAAATATCCCATGTAAACATTTATGTCTGTGGTAATAAATATGCAGTAGTTAAAATAAAAAGATATGTAATAAATTCTGCTCTTCAACAAGCGTTGCAATTTTATTTTACTTCAATTTATTTCTACAAATAGAAATAAATAGGCCCTAGATTTATTTCATCAACTATAAATTCCTTCAAAAACGAAGGCTGAGTTTTTATTTAAAATGAAGCAGTTGTAATAAATTGAACAGCATGTTAAAATTAAACAGAGCACCAAAGGATTTCCTTCAATACTGCAAAATAAATTCCTACATCATTTTATAATTGAGAAATTAAATTAGAAACAACCGTTGACGTAGCAAGTCAAAAGCATTGAATATAAATGTATGAATTCGATTTCCTGAGAGATATTTCCCTTGAGATATAGAACTACTCAAACATCTGCCAGAGTAGATGGATTTTTGATAACATGATATTTCACAGATGAACATAATCTGAACTCTAGTCATTTCAGTTTCACAAATTCAAAATATATTTATTCCATCGACTATAATTCCTTAGCTGTGTTTTTATTACACATTGTTGACCGCTAACAAATTAGATGCAAGCTCAGAAAAGTTCAAACAACATGGATATCAAAAGACGTCATTTGACGCCTCTGGTCAGTAATGTGTTAAGAATGAAACAGTTGCAATAAACTGAGCAGCGAGCCAAAAATAAACAGAGCTATAAAACATTTTCTTCCAATTCCTACTTCATTTTGTAATTGCAAAATTAAATTAGAAGCAACCGCTAACGCGGCATGTCAAAAAAGGCATCGAATAGAAATCCAGATTCGCTTTCCTGAGCGATATTTCGCTTGAGATATTGAACTACTCAAACATCTGCCACAGTAGATGGATTTTTTGATAACATGATATTTCACAGATGAACATAACCTGAATTCCAGTTATTTCAGCTTCCTTCACAAATGCAGCACACTCTCTTTTTCTGACAAAACGACTCTACTTCAAGATAGAAATCTGGTATTACTGATGGTCTGCAGGTTTATGCAACTTTCTGGAATCGGAAGGAGAAAAGAAAGAAAATCTCCTTTTTTTCACAAATATAACGTTTTCCATTCAGGATATATGTTATCTCTGCTTTTTATGTTCCTAAAAGAAGGTATACACAAAAAGAAGTTAAGCTTTGTGAGCAGAACTCATGTGTATGTATGTATTTTTGCCTCCTCTCAATCAAAACTTGGATAAGCGCGATTTTTATGCTTGTGTGAGTAATGAATATGTAAGCGTGTTTACTTTGGGATTACTGAGGGAGGATTTTCCTTGTGATTCTGCTTGATAGGAGAAGCATTTTTTCACATTCATCTTGCAGCCAAGTCAGTGTTCAGGATCGTATTTAGTCTAAATTTAATGTATTTTAAAGCACAGTCGCACTTTAAACCGTGGTATACATTGCTGAACATGTGACATCTTATATATGTTGTATCTTATTTAAAGTATTTTTATATACAGTCACTCTTTAACCGTGTTATACATTGCTAAATATGTGACATCTTAATCTTATATATGTTACATCTTATTTAATGTATTTTATACACATTCACTCTTTAACCATGTTATACATTGCTGAACATGTGACATCTTATCTATGTTACATCTTATTTAATGTATTTTGATACACAGTCACGCTTTAACCGTGTTATACATTGCTAAATATGTGACATAATCTCATATATGTTACATATTATTTAATGTATTTTAATACACAGTCACTCTTTAACAATGTTATACATTGCTAAATATGGAACATCTTAATCTTATATATATTGTTTTTTATTATTATCAGTGTTATTTCTAACTATCTTTTATTTATAATATTATTATATTACTTATTATTTACCTTTATTGTTTTATCTATAGTATATATATTCGTATTTTATTACTATTTATATCTCATACTATTATAATTATTTTATAACTTATGTTATTGTTTCTATTTATCATTTTATTCATTAAATCTTACTATTACTTATACGTTTCGAGTACTTTACTTTCTTAGGACTTGGTATCTTTTCCAAATTCTATGACATTCTTAGATTTCATACTTTGTAAATTCTCATTTATTGAATTTACATTGTTTTATATATTCTTGATGCTGTTGGAAACTGTAAGAGACGGAAAATCTAAACCCCTCTGCCGTATCTACTAGATTTGTCTTATCTCAGCGGGCTTTCGCTCGAATGTTTGTAAATTGCCCGCATATCCGCCGTGGACTGGTCAGGTTTCTTCATCATGGATGCCGTAATTCTACATGATGATACTTGATAGTTTCATAATTAAATATGAAATAAAAAAATTATAATATACGCTTTCATTTCTATATTAAAAAGGTAGGAAATAACTTCTTATCGAAAATCTGAGGGAAAAATAAAAATCTTAAAAGCGTGAGGTGCTCAAAACTATAAGCTAAGTAAATTAGCCAAATTATATATCAGAATAAAGAAAATTCCTAAAAATTCATTAAAATAATTAAAATACATTATGAATGTGGTCAAGATTTCAATTTATTTAAGAGTATTTTTATCAGCGACTTTAGCTTTTACAAGTTTTTTTTCCTCCAGATTTTTCCTTAAAAAATTGCTTTCCATATTGCTTGTTCGTTATTTTTTGTGCAGCATGATATCATTGAAAAGATAATTTTCTATTCTAGATGATATTCTATTTTTCCGTTCTATTTATCCGTTATTATTGTCCGCTATTTTTTGCAGCATATCATTGAAAAGGTATTTTTCTATTCTAGATGATATTCAATTTATCCGTTATCTGTTTATCCGCTCTATTTATCCGTTTATTCTATTTATCCGTAATTATTGTCCGTTATTTTTTTGCAGCATGATATCATTGAAAAGATAATTTTCTATGCTAGATGATATTCTATTTATCCGTTATCTATTTATCCCTTCTATTTATCCGTTCTATTTATCCGTTATTATTGTCCGTTATTTTTTTGCTTCTTACTTTGTTATTTAATGCATATTTGGCAAGTTTCTTCACCTAAATAATAGCTTAACTCATTCATACCTTCCTTACCTATCTCCTTGTATCGCTTTGAAAATTCTCAAATTTGAACGCTGTTTGTCCATTTGGTCTCTATAATTTTGATTTAAAAAAATGATTACTTTCAACTTTTCCGCGCACTAATGAAACTTTTTTATAAATATATTTATTTGTATTATTTACCCAACAAGTTTCTACTTTAACACCGAATTATAAATAAATGCTTTCGAATTTAAGAATTAGAATTTTCTTTCTGTTTTCCTGATATTTAAAAACGAAAATTAAATCCAATATTTTTCAATTTTAGATCTCCAGTGTCGATCTTAATTAGCTATCACAACACATAAGGTTTAAAGATTCCTTAATTAATATCATCTCTCCTAATTAAACACTCAGAAGATCAAACTACGCAAAGCTAGTCTTTAAGACCTACAGCCAGAATAATATATTCTCAGATAAACACTGAAACACATCTCGTAGGTCTCATCTAATAACTAGACCTAATCACCTAAGGGTTTCCTAAGGTGATTTAGTCTAGTTAGTTCAGGTAAACTTAGTCTAGATGCAACAGACGTGAAATAAATTAAAATTATGCATAGTGTTGCTGTGAAACAGCTTACACTTCTATCTCTTAGAAGCTATTTATCATCTATGTAATCAAAGAAACTGACAAGCGTCTAACGCAGACAGTTTCCTTGATAATTTAATAAGATTAAGGGAAATGTTTTATGAATTAAACATAATTTATTTTAAATAGAATTTTCGGCAGGAAAGAGCAAACAACTTAACTAACGCCTAAGTTTACCAATTTTAACGTTAGATATGTCTAATCTATTTGCTAGTTTAGGAATGGTTAAGAAAAAGAGAGATCCTTCTGTAATCTATAATGAAAATAACCATTTAATGAAATATATATTATTATTATCAGAGCTTTCACGCTTTTATGACTTTTTCTAACTTTTACAATTTCCAGATTTTTGAAAAAAAATCAGCAGAAGTTAAAAGAGGATTTCCACTTTTCCCTAAACGTCCATTAGGCAAGCGATCTGAGACTCCGATAGTTTAAAAATGTTACAATTATTTGTTCCTCAAACATTTCAGTAGTGTCTACCGACCATCTTTCCAATGCATCCTCATGTTAGTACATGAGAAAAACAAATAGAAAAAGATGTTTATACCATCTTTTCACAATATTTATCTTTAAAATATCTGATCTTAATCTAAATTAAAAATATTAAAAATTAGGTGATATGTGGAAACTAAAAAACTGTGAAAACATTATTATAACTATTAAATAAGCAGCTTTAAACGTCATTATTGAAAAGTATTACAGCTAAGAAAACTTTTTATGCTTAGCAGCCACCACAAAAGAAATGTGAAAATTTCTCAAAATATATCCATGATCAATTGAAGCGTGTAACAATATAATCATCATAAAAAACGAAATAAGTAGTGTTATTCAATCTTTTTCAGTAATTTCCTACTTTCTGAACTAAAAAAATACCAAGTTTTTTCAAAGTTTTAAAATACACAAATTCCAGTTAATACCAGCTTCAAGTTTTAAAAGAAATCACCAAAAACATTTCATAAAGTCTTCCCTCCATAATCCATTACTTGGAGACAACTTAGAAATACGGGACAATTATGCTGTCAAATTTATCACGACTGATTAGGGGCTTCATAAAGGGTAAAATTTTAAGCCCAAACTAGCAGCAGCGTTCACTGCCAAAAAAATTCACGGCTAAATAAAATACACAGAAGCAAACTTTTATATATTCAGAACGCTCCCGCCATCAGACACAGTTTTCTGCTCCAAAGATACAATTACAGTTAACTGTTTACTTGTAAAGACAATGATTAATTCCCCGTTTGGCTAGCAACGTCTCGCTATTCATCTCAGAATGGTCGATGTATTGCTTTAATTAGACGGTGCTGACGTTTTGGTCTTGGGAAGCTCTCTTTTATTATTGGGAAAGGAAGATCAGCGAGCTTTTGTACTAGAAAATTTAATTTTTGTTTCTTGGGTGCTTTTGTTGGGCTGGAACAAAATCACGCCATAATTCTCTGCTTTTGTCACAGTACTACAGGCTGATTAACAGTCTGAATTGCGTGCGAAGGACTTGTCTTTTCATCTAATTTGTTGAGGCAGGGATTATTTAGTTGTATTTGGAATATGCAGAAACTAATTTATTTATGTAATGAAATTTGGAGATGAAGATTTCTAAGCTGTTTATATCCTGATCTTTGAAAACTCGTCTTAATCTTCATTTGTATAATTGGTAATGCTTTTAAATGTTCGATGTCTTAGTCTGCCCTCTGTTAGCTTCTGGTTATAGGTTTTGAATGAAATAATTGTTTTCAGTGCTGCAATAATGTTTGCAATCAGTTTGCAATAATGTTTTTAATCAGTTTCTTTATCTGGTTTTAATAATTAAAAAATCAAAACACTTCATTTGTCATTTATTGAATAGTTTCGTTCTTCCTAACTTAGATAATTGGTTTTTAATACATAATTTCTCACATATTCATAACAAGAAATGTTTCGATGGAAAAAGAGAAGATAGTAGTTAAGTCAATCATTGGAATCAATCAATAAGAAATAAATTCTTCAGTACCAAAATCTGGTCAATCAAATTTTTTTACTTGTGAAACGATCAATGAAATGAAAACTATGATGCATAATCCTTGTGTTCCAGTTTTTCATTTGCATTTCAATCAAGAATTAATGGTCATCCAGAGAACTTAAATGTTTTCGTTTCTCTATTATTATTTAGATTATTATTTGTCAACAGATGAAGAAACAGTCATATAGCCAATATATCACCACTTAAAAATACACATGCAATAAAATCTCCATTTAAGGGTTTTGAATAACAGAATACGGATATAGCGAACAAACTTGATTAATGTAAAATATGTCATTGAGATAAAGTAGCTGCTGAGGCGAAAATTTTGAACAGACATGTAAAGAGATTTTTGTGACTAATATAGAATAGACATTAACTATTTCATATTTTCATTATATAAGTGATCTTTAGATCAATATATCTTATAAAAAATATTTCTCAAAACACAATTAAAGAACTAAACCATTTCACTACAATTAATTTGTTAAATCGAGAGATTAGAATATTTTCTTACACAGACGGAAAGCTACGATAAGAAATACTAGTTTTCAAATAAAGGCCTTTCTTTTGACTATAAACTTCTTTAAGCCTCCATCCCCTGCATAGCGGTCACCCCTCTCAAAGGACATTTTTGCTTGGCACGGAATTTTTGCTCCGGAGACATAACGTTAAAATAATTTCTAGGAATGACCACTCGAACCCTTCCGACTGGCAAGGGTGGCCACCGCTCCAACTTCAGTGAAATACATTCCTTTCATTTCCTTGAGCTTGAGTCCTTCAAAGAGGAGGAAAAGAAGGGGTGAGTACAAAAACTCAGAAATGAATCGAAATTAATCACTCTTTTTTCAATGTGGAGAGAAAAATGAGCTTTGCCCTCTACCGAGATGGGAGATTCAAGCGGCCATGATTACTAACTCAGGGCAAGAAGCCATTTTCACCACAAATTTTTTGATCTCTGAACGATTTCCAAGAGTGATTTTTCGAATCTGGACCAGCGTATATTGCGTCAGAATGATAATGGAAAATCTAAAGAAAGTTAGCCGAATCTTTCAAATGCGAGGGAACGGAGGAAAGATTGATAATATTTATTCCCATTCCTCTACAACTACAGACGTATGAATTAGAAATTCACTTTTCTTACTGAAAAATAAGATGGAGAGAACTGAAAAATCTAAGTAAAAACAAATTGTGACCATTTTTTTCAAAACAGTTTATGAAATTAATTTAACTTTTCTGCTATCGTCTTTCATCAAAACTGTAAATCTCTATCGGAATTAAGGAATAAATCCAACTAGGTGAATAAATACATTTGACTCTCCTCACGTTGGAATGTGGGGACTAAATTGAACAATAATTAAAAGTAAAACTATAAACTTAATTGGCGAAATGATTACAGATGGAATGAACATGTACAGATGTGGCTCGTATTTAAGTTCTCTCTAAAGATTACATAGCGTTGATGCTCGTCTTGTATCAGGTAAGGGAATGGAATCTACTTGTTCCCTTAAAAAACAGTTCAGACGCCTGTCTCGCTCCTTTCAGCTCGAACGTCTCTTGATTCTCTCCCGCACTAATCTACTCTTGTTGTTCTGGTTAGATGGCAAGGGTCAGTGGCGTAGCGAGTCATAGCATGACTTTTTCGCCCTCCCCCTTCATCATCAGTGTCCGTTGCATGGTAATTATTCTCCATCTCATCGTATTTCACTTTAAAAATGATATAAATGCATTAACGTTTTGTCACCATGTGGCGTCTGGGAAATAATATGTTTTTTTTGCTTCAGTCATCATCCGTGGCTTAACAGGCGTATGGTATTACAAGCGAGAATGGTAGTATTTTTACGCTTCCTAATCAGATTTTGCTTTAAAAATGACATAAATGCAATAATGTTTTGACTCCATGGCGCCCCCTAAAACTGGCGTCCGTAGCATCTATACCTTCCCTGACCCCGATCGCTAAGCTACAGGCAAGGGTAGAGGGCGCTGTTCTCATATAGGATCAGGGATCAGTATTAGTGTGGTCGTTCCACATGAATGTAAACATGATTTCTCAAGAACGCAATGAGCTAGACAGAACGGCGCCCCATGCCCCCGTACCTGATACCATTACAGTAACCGAACCGGTTGGATGGACATGGAACGACAGACGAAATTAGGCTTGTCATTTTATTACTAGAATTATAGGCCTGTATCACATTGAAACCAAATATGTCAAAGGATTAACCGTCTATTGATCAGTTTATCCGTCAGTATGTGAACGCGATAACTCAAAAACTTAACAAGCAAGATAAATGAAATTCGGTATGTGTTCTTGACACCAAATATGTAGATAAACATCAAATTTTGGGCCAAATAGGTCAAACGGAAGAGGTGCAAAATCCCCATAGATTTTCTTCTAATACAAAGCAGCTAAACTCAGAACGCGCCATATAGTGAAAGTGTACTGGAAATTCGAGAAGGAAACACTGTCCCCGAATACATAGAATTACTGTAAAATTGCTTTTATTTCAATAAATGTAGTATTCTACTCTTTCTGACAAGACTTTGTACACCTATCCTTTTTCTAAGTAAAAAAATTGCCTCATTCATAGTTTTTGAGAAAGTTATTTTAAAGTAACTGGCATTCCGAGAATCAGAATTTTGATGACGTAATGCTAGAATCGGTTAAAAGATGAAAAAGATTTTCATCTTTTCTCTACCGAAGCAATATAAAGTAAACTCAAACCGAAAAGATTCAATAAAAGACACGGCAAAATAAAATCGCAGCTTGCTTTGCACAGTCGGGCATGTCTATTGACACAAACAGGGCAAGAATTCGAGCAAAGTCGGTCGCTTTCTTGGAAGTTCTCCTATGTCAATAAACAGCGCAAGGTTCAATATTTATCCTCATCAAATAGAATTCTGTCGTACTAGGCGAGGAATTTTTATTTATTTTTTTTTTCCTCGTACCTTCCCTCACCTCAAAACAAAATTTCTTTTTCGGTTATATATTATACGTCACTCAAAATTCACTTGTTTGTGTGCGAACGTGATTCGGACCTTCGCCATTTTCTGGAACACAGTGCCGAATTGCATTGTGGGTTTGTTTGGATTTCGAATCATGTAGAAGGAAATCGTCTGATCGGGTTCCATCTAATGGTATTTGTGGTTCGATAAAAATGTCTTTAAATTTTTTTCCCCAAACATTTTGAAAGAATTGAGGAACTGGCAAAAAATTTTATATCTCTTTTTTGGTAAAGTTTGAAATGGAATTCTTGAATGTTATCTTACGTTATGTACATGCACATAACCTTTGATCGCTTTTATCAATACGTCGCTTTAGATTTCAGATTTATTTCTTTTTCAAAATCGTTCAGTTCAAATGGTATATTTTATATAATATTTACAATTTATAGGAATTTTGTCAGATTTATAATTTAAATTCTTCAGTTCACGTAAACTGAATGTTTTTAGTTATAGCCATTTTTTGCCTGATTCAAAATGTTTAGTACTCCTGTGCGAAATGATTATATAAGTTTTTATAAAAAAAAGTGTTTTTTTTATTTTAAAAAAAAATTTGAAATCACAAATATAGATTTCCAACAAACAATTTTTCCATATTTACATAATCAGTCATTAAAATGAAAAAATAAACTATGATAAAGAAACAATCAAACAGTTTATAACAATAACTGCAGTACCCTAGGTGTTTTATGCATAAATTCTGTTATAAATACACACAATGAAATTCACCTTTCCTTATTCTTTTCATTAAAACCTGTTTCATTTTTTAAAAATGAATCTCTAATATCATTCAAATTCGGACAATTCAAATGCTTTACCAACCGCATTTTTTTCTTTTAAATAGGGACTGTTACAGGAAGCCTTGAAACAAACAGAATTTCAGCCTCTCTCCTCTCGTAAGCGAGATTAATCTATCTCTCCTCAAATCTTCCTGAAGGTAATTTAACTAGTTTGTTACATTGCACAGTCTCTCATAAAAGTATTCGAATGTTCATTACTTTCGCACATTAAAACTAAAACTTTGTGTTGTCATAGAAAACTGGTCTCTCCAAGTTTCCACGCAGCATCCACAGAAGGATGTTTCTCCCGCCATCACACAGTTGACTTACACCTGACAAGCACTTCGGTGGAATGAGTCTTCGAGCTTGTGACCCTCCGGCCCAGAAGCAGAGATTTTACCACCAGGCCATCGCGGACCCAAAATACACTATCATAAATATTAAAGACCGAAAATAGAAAATCATAAAAATAAAATAAATTATAAATAGAAAATATTTTTTTATAAAACCTTTGAAAGTCAAAACGAAATCGTAAAGCGTGAGGCAAAGACTCTGCCACAAGGCCACCGTGGACACTGAAGAAAGATTAAGAGAAGATATTTTAAAACTAGATCTGATCTAAATCTGAATAAAATATGAATCCCAAAAATCATAAGCTTTTCATCAAAAGTGAGCATATAGCACGCTTTTTTTTGAAATACGTCTTGTTACAATTTCCAAATCTTGGTACAAAACGTATAAGGGTGCAGTATCATTTTGTCTCAAAACTTATCTTTCTACTTTGTAAAATTACCTAAAAATTTTAAATTTTGTAAAAAAATAATCTATCCACTTGTGAAGTCCACCTTTGTAAAAAAGGGTTTGTGCATTATTGATAATGAATTCTTCAAATTTTCATATTGATGCTCGATAGCAAAAGCACAGAAAAGGCATATATTTCTCACAATTTCAAAACCACTTAGAATCACATCATGAGCAAAACAAATTAGGCCACCGGCGAAAATGGAAGTGACGTTTGAAATAATGTAAATTCGAATCAACGACTGTCGTAAATAAGGTATGAAATAATGCCGATTCATATCGCTGACGTCTAAAGTTTAGAAAAGCCATCTTCCTTTCAAAACATTTATTTAAAGCTTTAAAGAGAGCCCCAGCTCTGTTTCGGAACAAAACAGCTTTCTTTGTCAGTTTAATATAATGCATTCTAAAACATTTTGAATTTGGTCTTAGATTTGGAATTGTTTTAATGCAGAAACCAAAGGAACGACAACAAAAAAAATTGAGCAGAGAACTTTCTCTTAAATTTTTCGAGATGATCCTGAGAACTTTTCAATGCATAAAACGATAAGCAAAAAAAACCATTCAACTTTTAGAATATTCAATACTACAAGAAAGGAAATGTGATAAAAATAAATGAGTTACTACTTAAGTGCAGGTTAAGAAACTCTTCACTAATGTATTAATGCAGTAAATATAAGACAATAATAGTCTGAAACGGAAATGGAATTTGAACCAATGAAATTATTTCAAAAATGAATAAGTTTAAAAAACACACTTTATCACCAAGCTAAAATGTAGAAAGAAGATGTTTATCAAATTTTCTTATATTGTTTTCAGTTCCCTCTCGCTTTCAAATTTTTTTTTTGTTTCCATCTCCGGATTTTTGATTAAAGAAATCATTTATTTTCTTCTTATTATTAAACCAATAAAAGTTTGTTTTCTTAATAAAATTCTTTTATTAATAATTATTTTCTACTTGTTAGTTTTAATTTATTTTATAATCAGTTATTATCATTTTTATGGAATCTTGCAATCAGTTTCTCTCAAATTCGCTATGAGAAAGTGCATTCATATGGAACCAAAATTTAATTAACATTAATCGTTTAATTAACAATTACGTTCTGAATACATTTCAATATTGTATTTTCGCCATTCGACATTAGTGTAGAAAATTTCCAAAACTCTAACACATCGGGAAAAGCGATCACAAACATGAAAAAAATTAAGTTTCATGAAAACTTGTAAGAATGGTAAAAATCTAAAATAAAGTGACATAAGTTCACAACAGTGGGCTTCAGAAAAACATTTCATATTATATAAGATCACATGATGCAAAATATAGAGCCATATGGTGCAGATAGAAGCAACATTTGAAATGACGTAAATTCGCATCAACAAGTTTTATAAAGTCAAGAAGCATTTTATGGAATGATGTCGATTCACATTATTGACGTTGAAAGCGAAGAAAAGCCATCTGCTTCCCAGAAATAGAGAGTCTTTTATAAATAAGCATTGTAGTTTTATGGAGAGATGATCCTTTATTTAAAACTTCAAAGTGAACTCCAATTCTGATATCTGAACAAAACACCGTTCTCTCTCTGTTTAACACAAAGCATTCGAAAAACTTCGGAATCGAAAACATTTTGAATTTGTTCTTAGCTTTAGAATTTCTTAATACAGAAGAAAACAAAAAGAAAAGAAAGGGGAAAAATAGAGAAAAGAATTCTTCAGTAATCCATTCGGAATTTCCTAAAACGAGAAATTCCCGAATAACAGTTTTCAATATAAAAAATGAGAAGCACGAAAAGCGTCTAGCACAGCTTTGTATTTTCAATAGCAGAAGAAGAAGAAAGTAGAAAATAAAGAAGAAAACTATGATCCATAATCCGCACTTCTGGAAGAAAAGGGAGAAAAATATAAGTAAATCAAAGCGGAAAAGATGAAACAGCTGTGAAGATCTATAGAAAAACGTAGGAGGGCATTCTTCTTCTATTCCGTCTTTCTTACATTTTCCTGTTCCATTTTCGGATTGTGCAGGAAAAGTATCAGGAAAACGTGACCGTCGATTTATAAAAGCTCAGGAAAAAAGGATCAAGTCTCACGAGTCACTGAATAAAAGTCAGGAGGCCATGACTCCTCACTTGCTGTTGATGCGGAAATAAATATATATATGCATTCAGAGTATTAATTACAGCGTTTTTTGAGAAAGAAATATTTGGGAATAAGAACAAATTATTTGGATTTTAATATTTAGAGATAAAAGGAACCAGTTTCGCAACATCAAGAAAAGCTAAAAAGGAAATTTTGTTTCATATAAATTCAAAAATTTGCATCTAGCAAGTATTTTCGGCAATGTGTCGTTCCTATCATGTTTTTTCCCTAAAATATATAATTTAGTTAAAGCTTATATGAAACTTATTATGCAGTTTGAAACTTTTTCTTAAATAATATCACCTATACCCACAAAAATCGTTTTGAATTATCTAGCGCTATAAATTAAAAAATCCCTAGTATTATATCTAACGGGCATTTAATGTTTTTAAAAATTTTCTTTAATTTTAATTAATATACAAAACATTTTGAAATATTGCATCCTAACATTCAAATTAGAAGAACTTTATATAAAAATTTGATTTTAAACAATCTCTTTAGCTGAAATTTAAATTTAAAACTTTTTTTCAGATTTTAAAAATCCCTTCTTCTTTTTCAAATAACAATATTTTAGCTTCAATTCTTTTTACACAAGTCTGTGCTTGGATTTTATATTTAGTATTGAGATATTAAATACAAATGTATTTACTGAAATACATAGTGAAAAATCTAGAAATTTAACCGTATTTCATTCAGTTTCTTCTATATAAAAATCTAAACAACTGAATCCTTAATGAACACAGAATTTTACGATTTTTTTTATGATAAAAGTGGGCAAAAAATTGAAAATTTATATTTTTCATAAAATAAAAAGTTTTAAAATTTTTTAAGTATGTAAGTGAAAGCTAAACTGGAACCTGGAGGAAAAAAACAATTGAAGTTTTTATTTGTGAATATATTTCTTTTGTCATTGAAAATAAAAATCTAAATAATTCCTGATATATAGAGACGCAGCTTTTATATTTTGATGCAGTAAGTAGAATCAGCTAAATCAGTAAGTAGGAACAGCTAAATAAGCTATTAAAATAAAAATGAATATTTTGTTCACTTCATCAGTATCGCGTCCTATTAACTTCTGTAAATTTTAAAAAATATCAGTTAGCTATATCATAATAAAGAAAATCTTTACTGATATCCAGATAATTCAATACATATTTGGAAAGAAAAGCATACTTCGTTTAATATTCTTGAATCTTGTCCATATCAATGTACTGGAGATGTATTTCTGCTCTTGTTCAAAAAATTATAATTAGAAAAGTATTCAATCTTTTTCATGCACGCGGTAGATATCTTGTACCTGCAGAATTTTCCCCCTGTTTACAGGTTCGTACAACTGATGTACCACTAGGTCATCAGAACTTCACTCACTTAACAGAGCTAATTTTTGAGGTCTCTAATAATCCTGTAGATAGTTTCATTCCCTCATCAATCAGCTAGACGGTCAAAGATACCTAAGTTTATATCTTCTAATTACTTGAAAAGAGGAGACCCTTCCTTTTTTTTAAAAAATCCATCTTTTAAAAGGCATTTGGAAAGGCCCCAGTCTGAAGACAAAAATTTCAATTTTATTTTTCGTTTATGAACTGGTTAAGAAAACATCCTAATAGTATTCACCGTGTTTCTCATAATAGTTATACACTCTCAAAAGTAATTCATTTGGCATATCTCGATTCTATTGCTAATTTTTTTTTATATCTTTTAAAGTAAGAACGCCTACAAACGTTCTTAGATGAAAAATCAGAAAATTATCTTTGTTTTAAAAAAAGATCTGTTCGTTAACGTTTTCTCTTTTCTATCGGAAAATCCGATCCGGTATGACGTAGATTGATAAAGTTCTTGAACTCAAAGAGTCTCTAAATCCGTTGATATTGCTGAAGAAAAAGCAGCATTGCTAATACAGTTACTCAATAAACTTGGAAGTGCCATATTACTCTTAAAGAAAATATACCACAAAACTTCGCGAAGTTTGATTTCAAGTATGAGAGGAAAAAAGGAAAATAAAGGAAGTGGATTATTTGAATGTAGTTTGCTCTTTTTTTACATTGCGTTTAGTGGAAAAGCTCACTAATCGATTGTGAAAGTTTCTAAAAATACATTGTACTCGTTTCATGGAGAAAATTCTTAGAATTCAACTAAATTTAAACTTCGATGAATTTCTGCAGCGTTTATTCTATTTCTGTAATTTTCCACATATGCTTCATCAATTTCGAGAACTATTCACAATTTAAAATGGTTCTTGGATCTTTTTGGTGCACTAATCAACCGTATAAGTTGGGAAATTTATCCCGCTTTTAGAGAATTTTACTCGTATTCATAAGAACAAATCGATTTCATACACTAATAGTAATCAATACATGGCTGGAAAATCAGAAAAAGTGAAATACGGTCTAGCATGGTGAAAAGAAAGATGAATAGGACAAACTGATTAGCAATAAACATAAATACTTTTTTATAAACTTCCATCCTCATTTATTAGCAGGATAATCAGAAAGAAGGATTGCGAAGTTTTTCGGCATACGCCCCAAACCCATCTATTTTTCCCCTTTATTTTTTTCTTCTTATTTTATTTATTTAACGTTATTTTATTTTATTTATTTGCTTATTACTTTTGTCGTTATTTTTCTTACATTTAGCTACAATATGTACTTATTATATATATTATATCTACTATATGTATTTATTTATATTATTTTATATTTTGTTTTTGATTGATATATTTCTTATATGAATTTGTTATTTTATTATACAGACTGTCCACTCAAAACTTGGCCCAATAGCTATTTTCTAAACCGTTATAGATAGACATATACTTTCAATCATGCTGTTTGAGTTAATAAATGCATTGCTGAAAAATATTAAGAATTTTAAATTTTTATAATCTCATTGGTCCTATTAGTCATATTTAGTAAAATATTTTTGACACACTAATATTTTAAACTAAAAATGTTCCATTCTTCTGCTGCTGAAACTAATCGAGTTATGGAGCTTTATATTTCATAGTTTTGAACCATTCAGAAGCCGCGTTCACCAAGCCCTGTGCGTTGATTGGAAGATCTCCGTCGAGACGGTCATTGAAATGGTCTAAAATAGCGATATTCAAAGCTTCATAAGTTGGTCAGTATTAGTCTCAGAACAGTGGCACTTTTTTTCTTTAAAATGGTAGTGTGTCGAGAATATTTTATTAAATATGACTAATAGGACTGGGAAATTCTATAAGAATTAAGACATTGTGATTTTTCAGCAGTAAATTTATGTACTCAAAAAGAATAAAATATAATTCTTTACTTCATTTAGAGCATTTTTCCAATTGGAAGTATATGCCTATATCTAACAGTTTAGAAATTAGCTATTGGTCCATTTTTAGAGTGGACATCTTATATGTTGTCATCAATAATTCCGCTAGTTTAGATTTTACAGAATTCCTATTTATGTATGTGTACCTCCTAAACAATATTTTTTTAAAATTCGCTATATATTTTCTATATTCTTTTATATTTTTAGATTGCATACTATTTTAAATTCTCATTTATTGTATTTCAATTCTATTTTATATTTTCCTGCTATTGTTGGAAATTGTAAAAGACAGCCTGTCTAAAAGCCTCTTGTCATGTCTGCTGATTTATCTTGTTCTAGCGGGCTTTCGCTCGGTTGTTTGTGAATTACTCGCATATCCGCCTCGGATTGGTTGGGTTTCTTTATCAAGTATTTTCTTTCATTCCTTCATCATTTCTGAGTTGCTTCCGCAATCTCACAAACGTATCATTAAGAATCTTTATCTCTTAGAATTTGATAAAGGTATTTTTAAGGTATGAAATCCGTTATTTTATAGAATACCTACAGTTTTTTTCGGTTATTTTTTTGTCCTTGTTATAACCGATTATTTTTAAAAAAATCCAATAACCGGGTTAAAAAAACGGATCGGAAGATAGGCTCTATTTTAGGTTCGATTCGACTAAAATTTGCCAATTGTTTTTTTTTATAAAAAATACCGAAAACCGGTTATTTCAAAACCCGGATATTTTGAGCGTTTATAGCCGCCAGGTTAAACCGGAGATGAAAAAACCTAAATAACCGAAAACTGGTTATTTTCGCAATAACCGCCATTCCTAATACCTAGTTATTTCAGTGAATGAAACTGTCAGTTAAAGAGTAAAACTCTCTTCTTTTTCATGGTTTAACTTGTTATTTAACAGAATACCTAATTATTTCAATGACTGAAATAACTAATCAAGTCAGTTAAAGCGTAGAACTCTCTTCTGTTTTATTGTTATTCTTACAAGTACGAGTTATTAATCTGTTTTATCTTCTGTATTAACTTGTTATTTCATAGAATAACGATCTACTTTCCGTTAAAGCGTAAAATAATCGGCATGTCTCATCCCGCTTGTTAATATTAGCTATAATACTGATATACAGAATGATTTTATTGTGTCTTTGTATAAATAACATTTTCTATGTTGCATAATTCATTTAAATTGTTTATTTTACACTTTCACTGTCTATTATTAAAAAATGTATTTGTTTTTGAAATAATGTTCTATGCAATTCCAAGCGCCATATTAGTAATCCCTGTTGTAGCAGCTGATTTTATAGTGTCTTTATATAAATATGTAACATTTTTCATGATGCTAAATTGCTTGTTTCAGCATACACAATGTTATTTATACAAAGTTCTATGTTTGTATGCAGTTAAATTGCTTATTTTGTACGCTGACTATTTATCATCCGTTTATTTGTAGAATAACTAGTTAAAGTGTGGAATTGTTATTTTATTGCACACTTTAACTGACTTGAACAGAAATATATTAAAATAGCTAGTCATTCTATGAACTGAATCATGCACCTTAACGGTAATTTATATAATAACCATTTCCTTTATAAATATCTAAAGATATAATCTACAATAATAAAACAATATTTGGATTATCTATATTTCTATAGTTTGAACAATATAAAAAAACAGAAAGACTGAATTGGAAAGCTAAAAACATATCAAGTGCACTATTCAGCCCTATATTTTCAAGAAAACTACTTAATTTTTAAAATGATTTTTATGACAAAAAATAAACACTTTGTCTCGCTCCTAATGAGAATGGCGTCGCAGTTAATCATACTTGTTCCAAAGTGTTTTCTAGTTAACAAAACTAGTCACAAATTTATACATAGAGAAGTTTGGTGTCGGGCAACAGATGCTTTTAAGGACCATGCATCTCCTCTATGCATAAATGAGCAATTTATTCTACACGCAGAGAAAATTCTCGCATCGATCAAAAAAACTTAATTAAAAAACTAACTACACCCAGCAATCTTAGGAAAAACACTTAGTAAACTTTTGCACGGCTATAATAACTTAGTCCTGGAGTGCAGAAAATAAAAATATCGGTTTTCAGTTTTTCAACGAGCACGCGATGTCTGATGTCATGCCCTGGAAATTAAACTCATACATCACCTTTGGAGGAAAAAAATATTCTTTCTTGACTAAAATTGTAATAAAACTCCGCTCACAACTTGAGAGAAGAAAGATCCAACCAATCATTCATTCAGGTTTTTTCCCGAGTTTTTAATAAAATTATAATAATCTATTATATTATGGCATATCGGAGTTTTTATGCATGTAATGTCCACCATAAAAGAAGATGTTATTATTTAAGCATCATTGTATTTACTGGGTTAATGGAAATTGCTCCTAGAATTTTCTTACAGCCAGGCATTTAAGCATATAAAAAGTTTTTTGTTCGTATTTATTTGTACCAGACTGCTTTTTATGGAGATTTCTCGTATTTTATGAAGCAAAGCATTTATTTTATTTACCTAAAGCTCACGCAAAGTTTCTGTAAAGAAACATAAATAAAAAATGGAAAATTATAATAGTTTCTTTTTACAAATTATTACAGCATGGATACTACAGCAAATGATAGCATTCTATATTTCCTCGAATACGCAGTAACCATATAGAGAAAACATTTTGTTGGTCATAAAAATTCGATCTCGAAATGATGATACATTTTGACAAATTAGAATTTTCCAGCCAGAAAATAATGATTTTCAGAATAATATATGTACGTCTGTTCATTATAAGTCAGAAATTATTTCCAACCTAACTCTAGAGTATAAGTTGTATTCCTGAACCCATAGGCGGGGAAACTTTTCACACTGAAAGGTCACAAGACACCCGTCAGTTGGACAAAAGGCCTCGCTAGCAGAATTTTAAAGGTTATTGTTCTTCATTTATTATTATATTACAGATAAGTATATTATTTCAATGCAAATTGTAAATAACTAGTAAGGTCACATAAGAAACTCAAAAAGTTCGCAGGTTCCAAATCCCTGCCTGAACCAGTCATCAATTGCTAATTTAACCCTTTCTACCAACATAAATTCATCCGGTTCTTCGAATAAATAATATCTTCGAGTGAGTGTTCTAAATAATACTATCTTCGAATGTTTTAGAAAGTCATAATTCTGTCTCGTGCTCTCTCGATAAACACCATCTCAATCTGCAAACACTCTTTTATCTTGTCGGCCTTCATAAAGGCAAGATGCTGTATTCCGTAAAATGCCTAATAAAAGAGTTTTGGACGATGTAAGTTCATGTTCTATCCAATTATCTTCACTGTTTTGCATGTATGTGAACACAATGGCTCAAAAAGTAGAGAGCTAGATGAATGAAATTTGGCATGCTGTCCGTCCCCAAAATCTGTATCAAGGTTTGGCAACATCTCTCATTTAGAAGAAAACAAAGGACTGTTAGATGAACTTTCCAACATGCTTTCACAGCTATTATTTTAAGATATATTGCTCATATCCTTTCAAATTGTATCTACGTAATAAATTGGAAGTTATAAATATTAAGATCTAAATAATTATAATAACATCTGAATATTAAAATCAACAAATAATGTTATGTGAGACAATGACTAGCGAAAGAGTCATATTTTTCAAAGAAGGCACCAAAATTAAATATTATTGTTAATAAATCGTCGTCTGTAAAATGATTACAAATTTTATTAAAAATAAACTGCTGGTTTTCCGAAAAAGAAGGAGCGTATTTTAAAAATGCATTTTTCTATCTCTGTAGATATCTAAATCATAGAAATACGCAAATTTCTTGAGCAACCTCATCAGGGTATGCTAATGTGTGTTTCGACGCATTTTAGTGCTGTAGAAAAAACCAAGAAATAAAATTATTTCCGTTTGAAATATGGAGTTGGGCCTGCTGCATGTTGACATTAACATCGAGGGTCAACGTCCTTCCACTGGTGTGGCGAGGTGGCCTGGAAATGGGGAGCCTGCCCAAGGGTCCTCTTACAAAGGTTCAAAATTACGAGGCTAGTCCCAAAATAGTCCTCGTGTTGTATGAAAACGGGATGCTACTATAACTAAACTTAATTACGTTATCTATTGGACTATGTTAATCACTCCGAAATACTTAGGACCATGTTTTATTCAGGACTAATTAACTAGGTGTAATGTTACACAGCATAGAAATACCCATACTATCAACTTGAGTAGTCACGAGCTATAATTTTAAAGCAATACCTGAAAGAAAACTGAAAAGAAAGGCGAATCTTTATTTTGATACTACTATTGGCAACACTTTTCTTACGCATTTTTTTTGTGTCATTTTAAGGAAATAATAATGGATATTATTTTAAAAAGAAAGCATTTATTAATCTTCTAATAATGAGATTTTATAAATATCCATAAGTTTAATTATTTTATTCCTTATTGCTCACTTGAAGAAAAGGAAATCTAACTCTCGAACTATGCAATCGTACTATTGCCGAAGACCTATTCATAGTATATGGATGTTCTTCCATTTTGAACTTTCTTTTCAATCGAAAGACATTCTCATCTGTAATCGTAATGTGAAAAACAAATTCCTGTAGAAAGAGTAATGAATAGGATGAAAAGGAATATCAGTATTTGAAAGCATTCATTTATTTAAAAAGGGAATGCAAATATTAAACTAGTTTTAAATCGAAAAATTTATTCTTTATCATAAATGCTGAGACAGTAAAAGGCAGTCGAGATAATATCGTCTGTTTCTTAGAGTTTTTTTTAACTTATTTATTATTTTCATGTTTAATGTGTTCGCTTCTATTATTTGCTTTGTGATTTGAATATATAGTTTACTAATCTAACGTTTACGTTCGAATCTAACATTTATTTCATCAGACAGAATCATATAGAAAATTACTAAAATCTCCTTTCAATATAATTAATTTTTATCGAATTTTTTTTATATAATATGGATTATCAGTACTTGTTAGCTCTATTATTTATCACGATTTGATAATTGTCTCATAAAAATAACAAAAATATTTTTAAACGAAAACCTTCAAACCGAATAGCATATAGTAATTTTAATAATACTACTTCAGGATTTAAAAAATTTGCTTACATCAAAATAAACTAATGTCTACGAAGAAGTTAAACGAAATGCAATTGCTTCGTGTTTACATTACGGTTTGCTATGAACTTGTACAAATGAATAGATAGTTATATTAGAATAGATAGTACCATTAATCCTGAATATATAATATAATTTTTTTCTAATATAACTTGTTAAATGCACACCTAAAAATCACGCTGAATTTTTACGAAATCTGTTTCTATTATATTTTTGTAATATTTCTTAAATAAGTCAAATACAATACTGAAATGAAACAGTATTAATAACTTTTAAGCTGGGCATTCACGAGAAAGAAAGTCTTTGTCCTAACAACTGGTTTGTATTCCACTCATTTTAGTCGAAAAATTAGGCAAAACATTTACGGATGTTCCAAGTTTGTTTTCAGACAAAGTTCAAAGTCGCAGAATTCTTCGCACCCATTCTCCTCTTCCCCAACACGGGAGAATTCGAGATTCATTTCTAGCCTCGACACGAGGTGCCAATGTAGGCAGATGCTTTGTTTTACTGCTACCCTCGCAACGAGGTTCCAAATTGGAGTCGGTCGATGAAGTTTTGGATTTTTAGTTCTTTTGAACTCCACTAATTCGAATCATTTGCTATCATTTCTATTCATAGGTGTTCGACCTTGACGATTGGTTTTTCCTTCCCGTGTTCCAAAAATTCCAAAATGGACCAACGGTGAATGACCCGCTTTACAACGATATAAGATTTTTAAAAAAATGATTTTGAACCTCTAGCCCGAAACATCGTAGCATAATATTGTAGGCTTGTTTCGTCTGTCCTTTCTCCCTCTGATTTGATTGCATCAGCCATTGTATTCTGTGTGTAACGATTTTTATAATACGCAATTTACAAAAAGAATGCCAGCCTGTAAACCTTATAATGTGAAAAAAAATATCAAGTGTTTTGAAATATGTTAAAGCATTCGTTAGTAATAAAATGAAAAAAAAATCTAACATTTATTTTTGCTTAGTTGCAAGAGAATTATTAAAATACTTACATTGATTAATCACAATATTTTTGTTGCACGAGGTTATATAATGGAAAATCATCGTTACAAAATTAAGTTTAAAACTAATTTTGAAAAATTAATTAAAATTAAAGAAAACAAGTCTCTGAAATAAAACTAGTTTCACCGAAAAGTTAATTTTTTGAATATTAAAGTGGTATAAAAATGGTTTTTGTGTAATAATATTCTTCAACGTTATTGAGGAAGAACGTTAATATATCGATTAATTTTTAATTAAAAATATAATTAAAATTTTGTGAAACCCTTTCTTAGTGAGAATGTCTATCTGACCTATGGCAACTTATTATAGCGCTAGTTTCTTTCTTTTAATTTTCTGTCAATGAACGAGCTTCTCGTATGCCCATCAGCCTAAAAACAATATCATGTCAAAATTTCTCGTCATTAAAATCGAATAATTAGTTTAAACCCTAACTCAAAGCCAACACGTATAGAAGAAATATTTTAAAATTTTAACATGGATTTGCTGCAGCAATTTCTTTACTATTTAACAAGAACTGCGCATATCAAATATTAAATTTTGATGCATACTATTTCAATTAATTTTTAATTTCTTTTAGAACTATAATTTGTAATATGAAGAATACTATCTTATTCTTTCACTTTTTGTGATTCTTTTATTATTATAATTATAGTTATTTTACAATTTTTAAATGATTTTTATGGTTTTCTTATCATTCTTTTATTTTTTAACATTCTTTTTCTTATTTTATTAATTTTTAATAACTATATTGATTTTTTTAATTAAAACATAAAACGGCTTGACATATAAGCGATATAATCACACATCACATGAAATGTGGCGTTAATATATTAATCCAAATAACATGAAGAAGCCTATGTGTTAAAAATTCAAATATGTTAAGGAAACAAATATTAAGGGCATTAAATATATTGGATGGGACTGCTAGGATATTTATAAAAATATTGAAGCAAGGTAGATGCCCAGAAATAAAATTTAAATTATAATATATAATGAACAATTAATTAATTCTGGGTACTGAAATATTTAACACGATAATAAGAAATTCTAGCAATACTGATATAATCACCTACCTTTGCTGACCTGAAAACCCTATCTACTTAATTAAAAGTGAATTTGCATACAGTGGTAGTACAATGCACTATATTAATTGAAGAAGAACAAATTTATTAAAATACAAATATTTTTTTTATTAACAATTCTATGAATACTAAACTGCCAACAATTTTAAGATATGAATATAAAATTTGCAAATTTTACTGCTGATGCACACAACATCAAATATATGAAAATTCACAACTATAAAACAGAAAGTATATAAAAAAAATAACATATCTTTTCTTTACCAAATTAGTAAATGCAAAAAAAAGAAAACACTCTCATAACGGCCATTTGAAATTCGAATATATGAAGCGATAGATTAGTAGTCTCACAATGAATAATTTTTTTTTGCATTGAAAAATGAACCTTTCAATGATTTTGAACTTTCGCACACTATATTGTGTGCCACAAAACGGATTTAAATCAGCAGAAGCAAGGTATTTCTTGGTTATGCAACATCACTTGCGGCCAATATTAGCATGGGAAAATAAAGTTTTCCCCGATGGATTTTTTTGTTGACTTTGAAAAAACTTTCTGGCTCACATATTTTGTTACACAAGTGGCGTCTCTCATTCACAAACAACAGAATCGTTGCAGATGGTGACACTCGCACAAAGCATTCATTTTCATCATGATCACACTACTTTCAACTTTTTTGCAAGTCATCACTGCTGTTCGCAAAATGAAGAGCACAATATCGCCATTCCAAACGCAAGAAAAAAGCTTCAGTCCAGCATGACTTCGAATAGTTCAAGACAATAAAATGAAGATCAGTTCAAATATAAGTCGCCTGTTGACTTCTTATATAAATTCAACATTTTAGTTCTTTTATCGATATTTTAACCAACAGATTTAATCTACTGCTTGCATGCCTGAGAGGACGAGAACCGAAGGAATAAATCCCAACGGTCTCGGAGCCTCCAGGATGCGTGCTATCACTTCGGAATATTCAAACGAAAAGACAAAGGAATCTGCTTTCATAACGGAAAAAACAGCTTCAGTCAAGAACGTCAAAACCCAATAACATCTAAATTCATCCGCAACAAGATGGCGAGGAAATAGTCCCGTAGCAAAATTTGAATTTAAAAATTAATAAAGTTGAAACCTTAATGGAAACAACAACAAAAGTTAAGACAAATAATAATTAAATCGAAAACAAAGTAAATAATTAAGTAAAATTTAGATAATTAAAGAAACGGCTAAAATTATCGTTTGAATTTCAAAATTTTCCCAAGTTGCCACAAGAAAAGAAAGAAACTTAAGAGGCGAAAAATTAAATTAATTAAAAATACTGACAAAACCGAAAAATGATGTTGATGCAATATTTGCAATCTAACACTATGCTTAATAAGGACATGTAACTAATAAAAAGGGATAGAATTACTTGAAATTTATATAATTTTAATTTAATGTTTTGTCGACTAAATAACACATGATCTTATCAGATTTTTAATAATTTAGTCAAAGCCAGTGGAAATTTATAATTGGCGTGCTTTCAATCAAGCACATAGATTTTATTATACTATTTAAAAGGAATAAAACAAGTACCTTAAAAATCCATAATTAAATATTAATAAGGGTAAATAATGGAAATTTTTAGCCATTTAATAATAATAAGAAGAAGTGTTATTAATTTCTTATTACAATAGTCTACCAGAAATCGTGAGGGGGAAGTTACTCCAATAAAGTTTTTATGTATTAATGCATGTTTAAGATAAAAATAACTGAACATCTCTTTTCTGTGAGCAAATTTAACTAAATGAAAACGATTAAATTAATTTCCAATTGAATTTTGATTAAATGAAAAAGAAACAATTTTTTATTTCTCCCTGGGATTTATTACTCCATTAAAAATAACATAGAAAGCATTTAAAAATAATTTGTCTTTATTTTTTAGCAATAATAAAACTTACATTTTCCTATATACGATACAAATGGCAAAATGATTCTTTTCAGATTTTTCGACGATTAAGAAGTAATAAAAATATTTTTCGTATCAAAAGCAATCATAAAAACATTAAAACGAAATAAAACTGATTTGATGATAATATTCCATCATTAAATCTTTTGTTAAGAAAATTCTAATTCTTTACACTCATTGCTATCAATTTAGAAGATTCCTCGTATCACGTACTAAAATGGGTACGAATCTAACATCTCATCGAATATAAATTGCATTCTTAAAAAGAATGTTAAATGTCGCATTCAGTGTTTTTTTAATTGCTGTCATTTAGTTTCCTGGTTGCATCTAAAAGTTAGAAATTTTTTTGATATTATTAAGCTCCTAGCCATTCGTTAAAAGAATAGGAACACAAAAAAGATCTTCTCTCTTATCTTTATTGTTCTTTCCATGGTTTTTATTGCAAATTTCTAAGACTAGTTAAGAAATAAAAAAGTTCTTATGGCGGGAGAAGTTTTTATATTTTTCTCTTTCTTTTAGCAAAATATACACCCTTTTAAAAGGTGAAAAACGAGTCTGTCAGATTTTGGAGCCACGCAAATTACGCCTGAATGCCGGTCGCCAAATTGACTGTTTTTAATGTCAACGAGAAACTATCTTTTTTTCAGCCTTCTTTTGTTCTTTAGATCATTAGCAAAGGGAAATACAATCGAATGGTTATCGCCTCCTTTTACGACCAGGGAAAGAACGAAAATAAGAGAATGAGAACATTTTGTGCTTGCATCTTTAGAGCTGCCGTTTGATGCTTATTAAAACTGCCATTCTTGCCTCCAAAAATAAGTGGTTATTTCAGATCCTGTGCAAAAGCCTTCAAATAGAAATAGTAAGGTTTAAGCTGCTACAGACCAAGGAATTAAAATGTATTTATCCTTTAAAAGAACAATAAAGCTTTCTTCTGTATAATTGGAAGACTTATTTTAGTGTAAAATTAGCCATGGAAGAATAAGATGTTTCTGTATGAAAGGATTACAATCTTTTCGTTAGTTGAATTTTAATCTTTTTTCCTTAGTTCGCCTTTAGTGATATTTCAAATTGAGACCATATTGCACAATAATTTCAAATGGTGTTATCAAGTCTTGCATATATTACCCAGATAAGATAGTTAACATACATAATGGTTTATTTGCCGGGTTTCGAGAAAGAATGGGCAGCTTTGGCTTTGTGTCAGGGTCTCAGCTTATGGATTGAAGGATCTCTGGTTCGAGAACCGATTCAAAAGAGGATTTTATTCACTTCGAACTTTATTTATAAATATCAACCTTCTTATCATTAGAAAGGATTACAATCTTTTCGTTAGTTGAATTTTTATCTTTTCTTTTTAATTTGCCCACAGTCATATCTAAAATTGAGACCAGATTGCAGTATAATCTGAAATGATGTTATCAGGTCCTGCATATATTTCCCAGATAAGACAATTAACAAACATGATGGTTTATTTATCGGGTTTTGAGAAAGAATGGGCAACCTTTGACTTTGTGGCATAGTCTCAGCTTCTGGAATAAACGATTGCTTGTTTGAGAGCCGATCGAACGAATATTTTATTCAATCCGAACTTTAATTTTAAATATCAACTTACGAAAGACATTTATATATAACTACATGTAAAATAAAGCTACCATGTCGTTATTCAAACTACAGTTTCATTCTTAAATTTACTTTTAATCTGTCTCTGCTATGAATAAACCAAGTTGTCAGGTTATGTCTTTAGAGTTTGTGTGTTAAAAATAGGCAGTGGTAAGTTCTTTTCAGTTTACAATTATGAAACTCTTAGCCTAAAATCTATGAAATTCATTTTGTTTTATCACAAAATCAAACAATTTTTAAACATTCCTGAATCTTCAGATTGCATTCCTTTTGAAGATGCCAACGAATAATTGAATTCTGTTCTCTTCAGAAGAAACCAAGTGATAAAGGTGGCAAATCTTAAATCATCTGATCCAGTTCAGAACGTAGGCGATTATACTTAGTAAATAAAATCTAAGCAATGGTTCAAATATGTTTCAAAATTTTCCTATCCAGATTATGATCGTTCTATTGGTACATATTCATTTTTGCTTTATTTTCAAGTATTTCGATCGAATAAAAAATTTTACTTTTTTACTTTTGAGAAGCACCAAACATTTAATAAATTAGTAATCTATCTTTATAGAAAAAAGATGTTTGTAAACACTTTATAAACACTGCTGGTTACAACCTAAATTTAAAACCTTTGTTAGTGATTTGATGCATTAATTTTGCATATTATTAATTTAAATTCATATTAAGGTATATCATGCAATTATTTTCCTGTTTTCTTTACAAAATAAAACGTTTCCAACCCGTTATACTCCTTTAAATTTTAAAATCAATTTTCCATGCTCTTATTCTCACAGAAATGCAAGAACAATTAACAATAATAGGATTTTCAACAGTGTTTCCAATCACGGCGCATTGAGGAATGGCTAGCAATACTAACAGTGGCTCATATTTGTCTTTGGACACTTGTGTTTTTAAAACTTACTTATGTAAAACATCATCTAAATATTAAAGGATTTACTTCAAACTTTTTTCTTATAAACTTTCTTTTGTCTATAATGAAACCTATATATTGTAATGAAAATAAATTCAATACCTTTTTTTGAAAAAATTAATTTACCAAGAAAGTGTTAAAGACAATCTCACATAAGTAATTAATTAGACACTTGAAAGCTTTACTAAATGTTTTGTCAGATCACATTTTTTTTGTTATTTATTTTTATTATAAATGTAAATATATGTCAAATATTATCGTCTGCAGTTTGCAGTTACTACTATTTCATGTAAATTTGTTTACATTTCCATATTTGAAGTGAATATGGCAGGGCGCTAAAAAGTTACGACAAATTCTATTAGAAATTTAATCATAGAACATTTTAAAGATGGTAAAAGCATCAAAACTGTCGGAAAACTTGTTAAAGTAAGTCATTCAACTGTGTTTGCTATTATAAAACGATGGAAACTACGTGTAACTGTTGAAAATGCATTGAAAAAGAAGCTCCTCGCAAGTTAATTCCCAGGAATCGAAGTTTTATCATGTATAAAATCAAGAAAAATCTAAGACTTAGTGCAGTGAAACTTACAATATAATTACAAAAAAGATTTGAAATAAAAGTAAACCTTGAAAATGTTAGACGAGTTATCAGATCATATGGGTACAACAGTAGAGTTACCAGAAGAAAATTTTTCGTTAATGAAACAACAAGAAAATTACGTCTTAATTTTGCAGAATCCATGGTAGACAAAGATATATCGTTTGGGAAAGTGTCACATTTGTGGATTAATCAAATTTTAACATATTTGGGTCTTATGGGCAAATAACTGTGTGAAGAAAGCCCAACGAAGAGCTCAATCCGAAAAATCTATTGCCAACTGTCAAACATGGAGGTGGAGGCATAATGGTTTGGGGATGTTTTGCTGCTTCTGGTGTGGGAAATTTAGTTTTTATTGAAAATAACATGGACCAATATAAGTATATAAATATCCTGAAAGAAAACTTTAAAATATCTTCCCCAAACCTTGGAATTCAAAACACATTCAAGTTTTATCAAGATAATGATCCCAAACATACAGCCTTAAATGTTCGCTTATGGCCGCTGTACAACTGTCCAAAATTTATCAAAACTCCACCATATTCTCCAGATTTAAATCTAATTGAAAATGTGTGGCATGAGCTGAAGAATAGAACAAGAAAATATGATATTTCTTCGAAAGAACCACTTAAAGCAGCATTAACAGAGGAATGGAACAAAATTGAACAATCCTACACAAAAAAACTAGTTGAATCCATGGCAAATCGTATTAAAAATGCAATTTCAGCTAAAGAATACCCAACAAAATATTAAAATGTTTGATTGCATATTTTTGTCTACATTTGTTGAATGTTGAAAGTGTCCAATTACTTATGCGAGATTGTTTTTAACACTTTCTCGGTAAATTATTTTTTCAAAAAAGGTATTGAATTTATTTTCATTATAATATGTAGGTTTTATTATAGACAAAAGAAAGTTTATATGAAAAATTTTGAAGTAAATCCTTTGATATTTAGATGATGTTTTTTAAAATTAAGTTTCAAAAACACAAGTGTCCAAAAACAAATGTGAGCTACTGTAATTTTTTTTTTCAAAAACATTAAATAATCCAATTGGACCTAAATGACATTATTATTATAAATTAGAAGTAGAGACCCCAAGTTTTTTTGCAAATTTTTACACAAGATGTTAGGAATTTTTTTTCAACTTCCCTCTTTTAACGAAATCAAGACCTGGAAAAATAACCACAGCTATGGAAGCCTTTTTTTAATAACATTATTTCAGTCTATATTGGCAAACATTATTTGCA
>BGPR01000159.1:286158-362753 GCA_013235015.1 Araneus ventricosus | reverse complement strand
AAAAATACATTCAACTTGGAGATTTCGTGCAGAAAAAAATGGCGAAGTTAATGCGAAAACAACAAAGAAATAAAGTTCGAAAGCTTCGTGTTAATAGGAAACTTTCTGGCAACTTGCCAGATTCCTTAGCTTCCAAGTTCTGAGGACAGGCATCTAAGTAATTATTATCGAAGGTAAAGAATTGTATCTCTCCATAAGCGCTGTAGATACATAGCCGGAGAAAAAAGTCTTATTTGTAGTGAGAAATTCTCAGATAACTAATCTAGATTTATGAAGGAAATCTCTCTTTTAATTTAGTATTTTGAGGTAAATATTTAATGTTTATAACGCTTTTTCTCCGCTAAGGCTGTTTTTCCTTTTTAGTTGTTTGGCTTAAGTTGGTGAATTATACTTTAGTGAGCCAAGTTTAATGGTAGAAGAAGAAAAATTGTATTTTAAGCTTGTGTAAAGTGATAAGCACTAGGCTTTTCAAGGGTGAAATTTTATATCCGAATCTTATGCTGCAAAAACTGTCAAATGATTAAAAGTAACAAATTAGTTTTATGAAAATATAATAGCTATTACGATAAAATGTTTCGTTATGCATTAAGTTTTCAATGTTTTAACTCTATAATTATAGAAGATTTTGTTGAAGTCTCAGGACACTATGGACCACTCCACTATTTGCTGAAAAGTAAGTTTAGGTATCAAATATCAGTAACAACAAATACGTTGCTCTTAAATTTGAGATATGGGCATTAGTAACAATGTGGCTTAGATTAGTTTTAGTGGAATTAGTTAGATATTAATTTCTCTTTGTCTATTTTAGCAAGAGAGATTTTATATCAAAAGACTTTATTTCAATAACCCTATGTATAATCTTTACATTTTTAATAAGGTGATCTTGGGAATGTTTCGATAAACTTTGCAGAAAGATGAGTTTAATTTGTGTAATGCTGCTCTATTGGAGTCTTAAAAGAAATGAAAATAATCAGATCTTATTTTCAAATATAATTTGTATGATATAAAAGCCACGAAAGAATCTTTAGATATATTGATGCGTCTACACTTTTAATTGAAAGATTAAGTTAAAGTTAGGACAAACGGAAAACGTTTAACGACAATTAACTCTTACTTTCAAGCAATCCTTTAGAATCTAATCGCACGGTGTAGTTTCAAAAGTATTTATAACCCTTTTAAATACTAAAATAATAAATCTATCATATAAAGCAGAAAATACATGTATCAATCTGTCTGTCGGTCGCAAGAGCATAAACATTTCAAAAAAGGTTTTAGTAAACATTTCAAATTTATTTCATACACAATTTGTAACAATGCTTTCTGTTTTTGTAAATAAATTCAAACCATTGATCATTTTATAAAAATCCTTCATTCCGGTATTTTTGCCATTGTGAAAGTTATTATAAAAATATTGTTTTCTTTGAATGTTAACAGAAAGGCAGAAATTTTATTTAGCTTTTATTTCATAGCATATACCTCTTTCAATATGTTTGCACCACAACACAAGGATGTCTCTCTTTCCGCGATGCTTCATTTAATTTTACATATTTTTAAATGATCATAATAAGTGTGTAAAATCTTTGAAGATTGTTGAGCCCACTTCCTACCTGAGGGAGAGGGCCTAAGGAGTAAAAGAAAGAGCACTATGCGGTTTTTTTCGGTCAGTGACAAAAACATTAAAGAGAAGAGAATTATAGTCCGGATAATGGCAAAAAATAAAAGATATGAACGGGTTTTTGCTCTTGCCGTAGCTATGATGGGGAGGGGAAAAGGAGTACGAAAGACTACGAGATTCTTGCCAGGTGGTTCAAACTAAGGAGAAAAAAAGAAGGATGTTTCACTGCTGGTCCAAATGTTCAGTTGATTAACGAAAATCAACGAAAGACGCTAAACACTTGTAGTAAATTGAAAGTGTTATAAGTACTTGACTTGAAAATATTTTTATCCCGAGCAACGCCGGGCACATCAGCTAGTACTATATAAATTTCAGCAAAAAAAAGTTATTTTGTTCAGAATTTAGTCTTAATTTGTAACCACCTTATGACGAATTTTCTTAAACATCATCCTTCAGAAAGATATCAGACAAAAATGTTTGTGGAAAACTAAACACTTTTTAACTAAATTTCTTAATTAAATAATAACAAATTACCTGAATAGAATTTAAATTGTCCAGTATTGATGACTTAATTTCGTTACAGATTCTAGGACATAGATTCAAACAATTTATTCCCTTGATTTTTTTCACCTGTCACTTTAAAATATTTAGAAGATGTTGGAATGCCATTATTTTATGGTTTGGATTATCTTAAGAAATAATTTATGGCATTTGCATTTCTTAGGGGATCTGTTCTTCAGCAAAACCAGTTTTTAAATTAATTCATTTTTTAATATAATACCGTATTTTATAATTTTGAATGTATATATTATATCTAGCAGTTTTTACTAGTGTGCATTTAGAAACTGAATCATATTCACTTTTGTTGTAAGAAATTACTTCTTGAGGTTTCAAAACCTCTTTGTATACGTAAAATTTCAAAGTCATTTTTATAATTTTTTTCTTGGGAGTTAGACGACTTCTTTCCCATTTTGATTTTAAATTTTTTGATCCAGTCTATCAATTTTTTCACAATTATATGATTTATTTTTAATAGCTATTTTAAATTTTCTAAATAAGCATGTAGCTTAAAAATCAGTGAAATTTGAATTCATTCTTATAAGAAATTCTTCAGAAGTCATCAACTTCTGAAGAATTCTTTAAAAGAATAAATTAAAATTTCACTGATTTTTACCTTCTCAATTACAAAGTATACAAAAAAATATATCGTCAAAAAATTCGATCGCTGGAGTTTGAAGAATTTTTTTATAAATGTTTTAAACGTCCCTGATTGCGAAAAAGTTTCTGTATTTATGAGTCTCAGGGTCTACGAATCTTTGGGAAAGTTTCTGTCTTTGCGTCCTCACTGTATTTGTAATTCTCAGAGTCTTTTTGCAGAATTGGAGCGCTAAAGTTTAAGGAATTTCTCCACTTTAAATGTCCCTGAATGCGAAAAAATCGTTTCTGTATTTATTTCCATGATTCTCACTGTCTTTCTGAGTGTGAACCGTTTAGCTCAAAATTGCCACCAATTCGATGAATCCCATAAGCCTGTATGAAATTTTGGACCAAATCTGGCAAACAGCAGAGGTTTTACATTTTTTTCCAACACTTTACTTATGTTCCAACACTGTACTTAGTTTCCTCACTGTTGTATGAAACTACACAAAAAAGAGACATATTTACTAGGATTTTGAATTTTAATGTCGTCATTCCCGTTCAATGAAAATATTATATCTATTTTATATATGAAATTTATTTACCTGCGCGTTGCCAGTCACCTCCATGAAAAAAAATTGTATGTCTTTTTTAATGTTGCTTCTGCTTACATACGCGTTGCCACACAATTTAGTGAAAATATAAAATATACTTACTGATATGCATGTTGTCGCGGATAAAATTTAATTTTCAATTGACTTTAGAAATCAGAGAAAAATAGCCCAGAATCAAATTGAAATCATTGGATAGATTATGATGGAGTAAATATCGTTTTCCTGAGATAGCAATTTCCGAAGATAACCAGCAAAAAAATGCGGTATCAAGTAGCAACGGTGACAAACCGTCAATGAAAAAGGCAAGTTTACTCACTTTTAGAAGATTTTTATTCGTAACAATCCGGAAAAGCTGTTTACGTGACACGTAGGTCTGTGACAGTCCTGTGAATTCAAATCAATTTACTGGCCAACAGTCCTACTGTAACCAGTTTTTTCAGCTTTCCGGCCGTTGTCTTATTCTTGGTATCTGTCATATATAAATATTCATTTATTAAATATAACAACATGTTCATGCGTACGTTTAACATCAATTGTATGTCTTGTGTATCAATTCTTAAGTATCTGTACCAATATCACCAGTGTTATCATCTGTGTTTCTGTGCCATGAGTACGTAGGTAATATTTCGCAGACATGGCCGCTGGAGGCTTGACTGTGCATTGTATATAATCATACTCGGTTTATCACAGAGAATTATGATGGAAAAGAATTATCTGTATACTACCCAAGATATTAACGTCATACTTTCAGAAAGCATTTACAGCCCAATCACAGCATGTCCAATCATTTTGACCACGCGTTATAAATTAAATCCAACTATGGAAGTATACGAGAAAAGTCTGGAGAGAATACACCCGCTATTTTTAAAAGTATGATTGAATATTCATCTTAATTGTCCTTATCTTTATAAAAATTAATTGCTATGATGAAAACTCACAAACTGTATTTGCATGCATATAATTGGAATAAAAATTTTAAATGTTTATTTTTAATGAATATTAAATATCTGCAACACTTTCCAACCCTGTCGTGTGCACATAATAGTGGTTCAATTTCTGTTCATCTGTTTTAAAGTCTGAAATTCAAACACTTAAGAGGCCTTAGTAAATATTCTATTAAAAAATGTTTTGTTAAAAAATCACTTACTTAAATTTTCGACATCATCAAAAATTAATTAAATGCAAACGAAAAGGTTTAGACCCTATAAAAAAGCTTCTGGAACACTTTTTTTAATATTTAATGGCTTTCAATGCTGGGATAAATATTCTTTCGCTAATATCAATTATTCATGGAAGTTCTTTTTCTAAAACTTCATTCATAATTATATTACTAAGTTTCCTCAAAACTAGGAAAAAGTGCTAATGAACTTTTATTTTATATTTCATTTTAATCACTTTAGCAGAGATTTATTTCATTTCATTTTATTCACTGAAAATTCTAATAAAGGCATTTTTTTATTTTTCTTCTGCAACCAATTTGTAAATTTAACTCTTAACAAAAAAATTCTATTCTATAGTTTGTAAATTCTATCTAAATAATATAATCGCAAATAGGAAAAATGATCTAATGATGTGAGATAATTTTTTACCATTTTCAGAACTTTCTGTTGCTTGCATAAGTTAATTATAATCACCGTTTCTCTCATTTGAAACAAATAAGTTATTTGCTGCTGAAAGCATTGATTAGATTTAAATTCTCATTAATAAGTTCACCTCCTTTGGAATTTATAATCACAAATAATGCTGCAATATAATATTCAACTAAATCTACATAAAAATGTTTAAATCTATTGAGTAATTTTATTCATTTCAAAATATTTGGTATATTTCGTAATTTTTTAAGAAATTATTACTTTATATTTTTGTGCCCGTGCAACTGTATATTATTATAAAGTATCTGTTATTATCAATTCAGTTAATAGTTTATTTTTCATATTAATTGTGAAGCATTCATTTTAAAGAAAATCTTTGAAAGAAAAGAAGATGTGTGTCACTTAACTTTTTTATTTCCTGACTTCAATACTTGCCTTAAACAGGCCATTCATATCTTTTCCAAAATGGAAATTTTGGAACACGGCAAGGAAAATACAATCGTCAAGGTCGAGAACCTATGGAAAATAGCATAGAGGCTGGGAAAACCTGGATTCCCAACCAAACCAAAATCCAGGACTTCTTGCGCCGATTCTTTAGATGGGATCCTTATTCGAGGGTAGCGGCGGATCAAAGCGTTTGCCTAGAATGGGACCTCGCTTCGAGGCTACCTAATCAGAATTCCGCTGAATGGGGAGGAAATAGGGGGGATAGAAGACCGGCGATATCGCACTTTGGAGCACACTATGAATGACATGCCTGATTTTTCGATTTGAATGGGTGAAAAAAAACAGTTTTGGGACAAATGGATGAAATGGAGTACAGATGAATTGCCGGCTTAACAGGATTTGCTTGTGCCTAGAGATTTAAAATTCCACTCTAATTTCAGCAAAAAAATTCTAAAAATGTGCCTGTAAGAAAACGTTCATTCAAAAAATCTACTTACCTCACTAAAGGCACCTACTCAAAAAATGAAATTCTGATTTCCTTTCCAACATGCATTTTGCATATATTTAAATAATAAACAAAGAAAAGAATTTTTTAAATTTTCCTCTTTAAAAAATCTTAGAATCGGTAAATAAGATTAATTCTGTGTAAATAACGCAATTAAAAAGCAAGTAACTCAAGTTAATCGCAAATGAAGAAACTACAAAATGTCATACAATTATGAAAGCATAGAGATTATATACATCAAACAGAAAATACATACTTATATCAATAATCAGACTCGTTAAATATTTATGAGTAATTGGTGAATTTAATACACTCGGGGATTCATCAAAATGCCAGAGGGAATAGTCATTAATCAATTAAGCGAGTCCAAGGAAGATTTATAAAAAGGTTTTTTGTTGTTGTTCTTCGATGTAAATAATCTTGTACAGATTAAGTAAAAGCTTAAAAGTAATTTACTCTAATTTAGAAAATTAATCGTTTATAATTGTTATTTCCTGTTTGAATTTTTAAATGCAAATAATATAACTGAAAATAAAGCATTTCAGCTCAAATTTAAGTTAAAGAGGGAGATTTTAGCTTGTTAGAAACAAGAAAAGAAAACAGCAGCAGATTAGCGAACTAAATAATTAACATGAAATTCTGAAAAACCATTTTGTATCTTGTTTTAAACTTTTGTGTTTTTTTTCCTTCAAATATTCTGTTTTGGAAGATCAAGAATCGAAATACTAAATAAAATAAGTGATTTTTTTATACTTTTTGTGTTTACTCCCGATGCTATTTGATTTGTTCTGTGGTTTCAAATTCAAAATGTCTTTACAGAAAGGTATAAATATTCAAAAATATTGAAATTGCAACTGCTGTTAAATGTTATTATTAGCAGAAAAACGCAATAGCATTGTAAGAATGTTGCTTATAAGAACAAACACTTTTTTTATAATTTTTCTTCATATTTGCTCAGAATGTGGGCACAGCTAAGACAGTTTTTACATTGGATTAACCCTTCTTGTATATTTAAATTAGAAAATACATTATTAAAATATAAACAATCAATGTCTGATGTGTTTTTATCGTCTTAATCGGAATCATCAATACTGACTGTCCCGGTTTTACGCTACTTGGGGAACCCGGTCTTACCCCGAGTGAAGAGGTTATAAAAAACGAAACAGAACCGCGCAATTATTGGAGTACTTCCTTATTGTTTGATAGGTTATAAATCCTTTGTGAACGTATAATAAGCTGGACTAAATATAGTTTTTATAACTGTAATGATTTTTAAGTAAGGATAGTTTAAAATCAAACGAACATTAGAGAATTGACGTCTTAAAATAAATATACCTTCACAGATGAGTGACTTCAACAGCTACAACACGCCACTATGACTGTCCCTTTTTCTTGACTTGTAGAGTGTAATTCAGTATCTGTCTGCTAGATAGGAAAAATAATGGTGCCAGAATCAAGGGTACCCGGTTTTACCCCACTACCAGATTTTATCCCACTCTCCCCTGTATATAATTTTTTAGATGAAGGAATCTGAGCACAGAAAATATTTCAACGGCAGTAATTTAGATCAAAGTTACATTCATTGGTGTGGCACTGATAAAAGAAAGATCTTCTGATGATAAATTTCATCTGTGGAAACATTTTCCTAATATATCTTTTGCAAGAAACGCCAGATATATTATGAAGATATGATAAATTTAAATTAATCTGCAAGAAGTTTAGCTGTTTTTTAAGAAATTTACAGCATAAAAATCCATCATCAAATCGAACATTGAAGATTTGTGTTATTAAACAACTCATTCATATATCTGCAGACAGTTTTTTAAATCAGAATTACGCTTCGTAAATTTCAGCATGATTTGATTGGCATTAGGCAATGCACAATTTATTGAACATGACGAATGTTAACCAGGACTTAATACAATGATGAATTATTCGGGAAGGTTGTGTCCCAAATACACCAGTAAATTTTCCTTACATGAATACATAAGCAATTGTAGACACATTATCCCATGAACGTTAATGTATCTACAATTTCTTGCGCATTCATCTAAAGAAAACACTAATAAAATCATTTCACTAAAACAATCAAAACTACGTATTACTTAACTTGGTTGCAGTTCCATTATACACTGAAGAGCCAAAATAACTGGTACACCTGCCTAATATCGTGTAGGGCCCCCGCGAGCACGCAGAAGTGCCGCAACACGACGTGGCAGGGACTCGACTAATGTCTGAAGTAGTGCTGGAGGTAATTGACACCATGAATCCTGCAGGGCTGTCCATAAATCCATAGGAGTGCGAGGTGGTGGAGATCTCTTCTCAACAGCATGTAGCAAGGCATTCCAGATATCTTCAATAATCTTCATTTCTGGGGATTTTGGTGGACAATGGAAGTGGCTTAAGTCAGAAGAGTGTTCCTGTCCTTCTGGAATTGTCCCAATCCGTCGGAATGCACAATGGCAATGAATGAGTGCAGCTTATCGAACAGGATGCTTAAGTACCTGTCACCTGTCAGAGTCGTCTCTAGACCTATCAGGGCTCCCATATTACGCCAACAGCACACGTCCCATATCATCACAGAGGCTCCACCAGATTGAACAGTCCCCTGTTGACAAACAGGGTCTATTGATTAATGATGCTGTCTCCATACTCGTACATGTGTATCCGTCCGATACAATTGAAAACGAGACTCGTCAGACCAGGCAACGTGTTTCCAGTCATCAACAGTACAATGGTAGTGTTTTCAGGCCCATGCGAGGCGTACAGCTTTGTGTCCGTGCAGTCAACAACGGTACACAAGTGAGCCTTCGGCTCTGAAAGGCCATATTAATGACGGTCCGTTGAACAGTTCGCACGCTGACACTTGTAGATGCCCCATCATTGAAATCCGCGGAAATTTGAGGAAGTATTGTACGTCCATCTCTTTTAATCTCTCTGGGCCAATAACGTCGCGTCTGACGTTATTGGCCCAGTTCTTTCAAGGCCTTTTTCCGGCCGCACCGATGTCGGAAATTTGATGTTTTACCGGATACCCGATACTCAAGGTACACTCGTGAAATAGTCGCACGCGCAAATCCAAATTTCATTGCTACTTCGGAGACGCTATATCCCATCTCTCTTGCGCCCACTATAACGCCACGTTCAAAGTAACTTAAATCTTGATAACCTGCCATTGCAGCAGAAGGAACCGATCTAATACATTTGTCAGACATCTGTTGTCTTATATAGGCGTTGCCGACCACATCGGGTTACGATTATTGCTTGCATATCTCCGTTATTTGCATGTGCACGCCTGCACCAGTTTTTCTGGCTCTTCAGTGTAGTATTACACTTGCAGCATACAGTGTTAGTGGCTCTTATCCCACTTGATCTAGCATATCTATTCAAGTCCATTAGTAAAGGATTAATGATAAAGGGGAACTGTGGCATCTACTGCTGGACAATGTGACCGTAGAACACCTAGGTGTCACCTGATCTAATCTGATATAATTCAGGTATATAGGGGTAGGTGGTCTTCCTGGGAGACTTTCATGATAGGTTGGCCCAAATTTGTGTTGCTTTCGGAAGGAAACCAAGAAAATGTCCACCATCCAACTCGATCGCAGCGAGCTCTTCATTGCTCAAGCGCAAATCGGTCTTCCGGTTTTAGAATAATGCCAGTTAGATGGGCAAAAAGTTTATCTTACTCAAGTCGGAACCCAATCGATAGTAATGCTTCTTTTACCAAACCAGAGTCAAAAAATAATTGTGTGCTCTAACGAAAATGTTCCAGTGCGCCAAAAATTTCTCTGTTTAATTAAGCTACTGTCCAAGTGCAGTAAAGTTTCCGTCACGCACTAAAAATGAAAGCTTTTGAGAAAGATACCCAAGTTAAATGAAAATACAAGGATTGTGCAAAGCCCTAAATTGTGATAAAGGATAAATCTGACATCTATTGTTGATCAAAGCAACCGTGTAATGCTTAAGTATCATCTGAGATATTGGTATTACTTAACTCTGATATCTGGAGGCAGCGGCATTTTCAGGGAAATTGGCCCACATTTGGGTTGTGTTTGGAGGTAAACTTCCACTAGCCAGCTCTAGTCACAGTGAGCAATTCATAGCTTCATCGTACATTGGTCTACCAGTTTTAGAATAATTATGGTTTAGAGCAGAACCAGAGGAAACAATTTTTAAACATCTTCCTCCAGTTCATGTTCCTCAGCCATACCGTACATTAACCCACTAGACCTTTGGTGAACTTTCTTTTCTAATTCTTACAGCACAAAACGAAAATAGCAATGCTTATGTCGAAGATAAAGAATTCATTTTCCTCATCACACCAGAAAATTCTTAAGTGTTTCGCAACCACGATCATCCGAAATCTTTTAATTACACCCGAACCAAACTCCAGACACAATAATAAGAACAAAAAAATGTCTTTGAATGCTTTCTGAGGAAAAACGGGCAAAAAGTTTCTCTTACTCAAGTCGAAACCCAATCTATCGTAATGCTTCTTTTACCAAATCAGCGGCAAAAAATAATTGTATGCTGTAACGAAAATGTTCCAGTGCGCCAAAAACTCCCTCTGTTTAATTAAGCGTACGGCCCAAGTGCCGTAAAATTGCCCGTAACCGTCACGCATTGGAAGGGAAAGCCTTTGAGAAAGATACCCAAGTTAAATGAAAATACAGGGATTGTGCAAAACCCTAAATTGTGTGTCATTATCGGCTATCTGCGTCCTTATCCATAATGAGTCAGCGATCTTCTTCTGAAAAAGAAAATTGTTATCCCCAGTTTTCTGCTGTGTGCTTGAGATTTAAAGTTTCTTTTTCCTAGACGGCAAGTGGTGGTGCCCCTCCCCCCGTCTTTTTCATCCCCTTCTCACACCCTTGTTTTAAAGTGTATTTTTTTTCTAGACCCCACCTCCACCCCCTCCCTCGTTCGAACTAAGGCCGGAAATTAAATGTTTTTATCTAGCAAGATTAAATTCCTTGCAGCGCTGGGAAGAATTGAATTTTTACTTGCTAGTTTGGGTCCGAAGCATAGTAGTAGCGAATTCTTTCGATTTTTTTTTCCAACGTTCTTCATTTTTTTTTTTTTGCTCGCTTTGCTGCTTTTTCACTCTCCAAGTGTCCCAAGGATTTCGTTTTTACGGTTTAGGAAACAGTCTTTGCTGTGAAGGGCTGGCGGAATGTAAATACTTTAGGCTAATTAACAAATACTAGGGGAAGGGGGAATTTCTTCTTCCCTTTTTATTTTCTTTATTATTCTTTGATAGTTTCTTTTAAGAAAGCTATAAAACGCAGCCCAATAAGTATCAACTTGGCAAAAAGAAAAAAATAACAGCAAACGGAAGGAATACATAAAACTTTCAGTGATTTTCTTTTATTAGAGATTCTGCGGATATATCAGCAATAGTTATTATTCGGGGTATATATTTTTTCTTACCAGAATCACTTCTTTTGTGCTTGCGTTCTGGCTTCGTACAAAGATTTTCAATGGCTACGGCTCTTGCTTTTGAAAGCCGCACATTTTACGCGTCCCCTGATGAGATTCTTTTGAAGTCCGGGTCATCAAGAAGAAGATGGCTTTTCTTTCATTGAGAGTTTTCCGATTTTATAAATAAACACTCGAAGGTTGTAAGGGAACGTTGAATGGATAATGTATGGCTTTCTTTGTGGGAGATACGAAAGCTATATTTTTCTCTTACATTCTTTTTATTTTAGAGCAAAAATTATTAATAATAATTCGATTATTCACAGAAAATGAATGGAGGGAATACATTAAAGACGCGTTTGGTTTTTTAGTTTTGTAAATTCTTAAAAATTATGAAGACGATGCTTTTAGATTTAACTGAAGAGCAAATCATTAGTTTTCAATTTGTTTTGATGATTTTTAAAAGATTCTTGTTTAGATGAATAAAATTAAAGACTCGTGTTTAAAATGTTTATTAAAAGGATAAACCGTAATGAATTTGAATCTTCATTTCTTAACGCTTTGCGCTTTATTGATTCAAAATTATGAAATTAATGGTGGAAGTAAAAAAAAGTAAAAATTATTTTATTAGTTTCTTGCAATTGTATCAATCGTTGAGGTGAACGTTTCATTATACAATAAAATTACTTAACGATGGATAAGTTTCTTTAGTTTTAAACCTTACATACTTTATATTCTTAAATAAAATGCATTTAGTGCATTTATAATATTAATGCGTTTTATCATTGTTCTGTATTTATTACTAAAAATGCTGGGAAATGATTTTCATAATTTTGTTAGCATGCATCAATTTATCTTTAAAATAAGGCCACAATTTAATCTCATGGTGTGTGCACAAAAAACATAGGCTTCCAAAGATAATAATAAGGAAGAAAAAGCGCTTGTAAACTCGTAATTCTTATAAACTCCTTAAAGTCTTCTTTATTTGTGGACGATCACAAGAAAACACAAATACTGACATGGACACGAACTAATAGATATGCACCAATTATACGATGACGGAAATTAAACGTCATAAAACTTCGAAACATTTAGGAAATTAACATCATCATGGTATGTAAACAGCCATCACTCTAGGCAACCAAGCTTGGCGTTCTTCTCTCTCTGACGAACAGTCTCTAGAGTTCCTGGAATTTTGACCGCCAGATGACGCAGTTGTTACATTTTGTTTATAGATACAATAGGCAGGAAAAACACGCTGTGTTGATATGTTTAGACATCTCGGGTGCCTTTGACAGTCTACAATACTCTTCCATCAGAGATAGATTTGCTTCCCTCTCTCTCTCTCTTCTCCAACATTAGCGAAACGCTTCTTGACACATTAAGAAACAGAAAAGTGGCGATGCAAACCAGCGAAAGGCTGGTCCTCTGAGAACAGACTCAGAGATGTCCACAGGGTTCATGTAGCGGGAACATAGTGGCAGACGAAATCCTATCGGTACAGTGGCCTCAAGGAGTTCATCTACAAGCATTTGCCGATGATTTTGTGTTCATCGTTACAGACAACACCAGAGAAGGTCTCAGGAAGCTCAGCAAATTAGCACTAGACAAGTTTAAGGACTGGTCAGACAAAAATAAACTAGACGTCTCAATGGAAAAATCAAGCTATGTCCTTTTCAGCAAGCTTGTAAGAGAACCAACTATTAAATGGGGGAACAAATACATTTGCCGCAAAAACCATTTAAAATATCTAGGCGTTATAATAGATCATAAATTAAGCTGGTTACCACACGTAATAGAGAAGGGCAAAAGAGTCATGGATCAATACCAACATCTGCAGAATCGCAGGAAAAACTTGGAGTATCAACAAGAACATCAGAAGGCTATTGTATAAAACAGTTATAGAAAGAACACTATGCCACGGAGCAGCTGCCTGGGGACAAAATATGACATCCCGACTCCAAAAAAAGCTGGACTCCATTCAACGTCTGTTTCTTCTTTATATTACTTGTGAATGCAGGACAACCCCAACCTCTGCTCTCCAAGTGGTCACCGGTCTTCAACCCCTCCACCTACAAATCCAACAAGAAAGCAACTTATGCCCGAGTTGCTCGAGCAATATCTTCATCAACTTTTTCACCGCTATATTCAGCCCAACAGATTACGAGAGCAAAAGCAGTGGAATTCATATTCACCTCCATAATTTTCTTCCCCACAATCAAATTTCATTTGCAGAAAATCACAGAGACTCAGGAACCAAGGCTATATATGCTGATGGATCTAAAACGGACGAAGGAACTAGTAGTGCATATTCCATTCTCGAAAACTATGAAATAATAGCCTCATGGCAAGGTAAACTTGATCACAGCACTTCTGTTATCCAAGCTGAACGGAATTTAATGAAAGCAGCTCCCTCAGCACAAATGCAGTCGACTCCTCTACCAAAAGTACTGAAGTGTGCGTGTAGGTCTGAGTTTCGACCGCCGCTCTACTCACCTCTCATCGGGAAGTCATCGATTCCCCTGACAATTCTTCAGCAACCACATAAACAATACACGTGTTACAATAGGTATGAATTTAGAATATCATGTTTTGAAAGCTATTACAAAAAAGTGGACAAATACACATTGACGAATGTGCTTGATTAGTTTAACTATTTGTTTTCACAGTTCAAAATAAAACAAAAATTGAAATATATAAATAAATTAAATAAATGTAATCTATTGACGAATCGCATTCATACATTCGAAAGGCATGACTAAGTGCATCTCGCATGTGGCGGGCGTAACGATTTCTTAAGTATCCTCTCCACGCACGACCTGTGCTGCTGTTTCCTCAAACAGTAATTTACTTATTTAAAGAAAAGCACACTACAGAGATAACTTCATTTACAGAGTACTATAAACAACAAACACACAATGCTTTTATTTACAGGCAGAGACATTACACATGTAATGTCTCTGTCTTGCAGAGGGTTCGGACTAATCGGCGCGCATGTTCACTGTTGCGATTGCATTGCAACTGTGGTGTAAACTGCAAACAAAACTTACTTTCTGGGAACCATATATGTAATATTTTAATTTCTTAACTTTCCTTAATTATTTTTAACGACACCTCATTTCTAATTACTTCTATTCCATCGTAATAAGCGTACTTCTACTTTCATTTCGAGTCACGAGTTTTCCGGGAAAACCCCCTTTTTGCCGTATATAACCTCACTGCGCATTATTAATTACCCTTTTTTGCTCTGAATTTAACGACAGCGAACGGCCGGCGTTGTCCGCAAGAATGATCATGGCGTGGACTCGTAAATCTGATTTAAGATGCTAAATAAATTTATCACCGTCGCCTGATCTTGTTCCTGAAGTAAAGATGAATTTCAGTTAATTAGCTATGGATTTTATTCAAAAAATACCTCTACAAATACCTAAAAATTTAAGTTGTTTCATATATATAAAATGGACATTTTAGTCATGTCTGTTAATTGATACTACATCTCATACATCAAAAAAATCATTCATTTTGCATAAAATCATTTCTTAATTGATTTTTTAAATGAATCAATTCCCATAGAAGCAAAATTGTAAAGAATTAAAATAATGTATTTTTTATTAAAAGTATAATTGGCACTGAAATCTGATTTCTTGAAGGTAATATTTTAATACCTGAAGAAAAGAAATACATTTTATATTTTGAAGGATAAAACAGAAATATTTGGAAAAAAAATTTCTTAAATTCTTCTCTGCTATTTTGTTTTAAGTAAAAAAAATTATGAAATAATGCAAAAAAAAAATGTTATGTAATAATTTCTAAAAAAATGTATCAAGTAAAAATAAAATCTACAAATGAATAAGAATTAAATTAAAATAGCTTGAGATGCAATTTAAAATGTTTTTTCACATAGATTTACTTAATTATTATATCGCATTTTGACATCGTAAAATAATAACAAAAAATGAATAATAATTTTATTTACTTTAAAAAAAGATTTAATATTTGGTTACGGATTTTTAAAAATAAGTAATATATATTATTTTTTAATAAAAATAGCTAAAGTCTTTGCACTTAAACTTACCTCTTATTGAAAGCAACTGAAAACTTTCAAAATAACAAAAACTTTTCGCTTCATTAGTTAATTATTCCCGTTTGAGATGATTAATTTAAAAGACTATTGCTAATCATGAAATTGAGTCATAGGTTAAGGATGATTATTCTTTAAAAATTTATTACAAAAAATATCCTTCATGAAGGTTTTTATAGAATAAAATGCAATAAATTTGAATTAAAGTGATTAAAATAATAAAAATAAACCTCCATTAATTGTATTTGCGGGTTGACGCACTGTTTCAGAATAAGATTCCGATCAAATTATATTTTCAGCAAAGTATGAATTATTTATGTAAGAGGAAACATATTTCTTTCTCCCTGTTAATGAAAAAGACATTAAGAAAATAAATCTTTGTAGGGTTCTTCCTTAGTTTTTTTCACTTTCATTCAATTAATTATCATTGATGATGAAAATCAAACTTAGGGATTTTTAATGAAGTATTTTCATTGCGTTAAATCATTAAAATCTGATGATGAAGCTTTCTGAGAGAAATTTCGACTTATTGAGCATATTAACAGTTATTCAGTTACTACAATACCGGTATAAATAATTGTATTAGTGATACGCAATTATTACTAACTACAGACATTTTATTGGGTTGACCCAAACTGTTACGTTGTTTAAGGTTACGTTATATTTCAGGGAACCTAGCTTGTACTACGAAGGGTCCAAACTTGTAACTTTTGAATACTCTGCCTTCCAATATCTAAATTTAGTAATTCTCTCAAACAAAAGCTTCCAGAATTAGAGAATCCAGCAATAGTTTCAATATGATGTTTTTCCAAGTCATATGAAAGTGTTGTAAATTGTCAAAAATTATTGCATGATGGATAGGATATATTACTACGTCCGCCATACTCACCACTACTATCTGATTCGACTATTATTTGTTTCATTTTTTGTATAAGGCCCGTCCAGATAAAAAAAAAACTGGATTGTGGTTCTAATGCTGTTATTCCACGTGATAGAATTTTGAAATTTCTTCTGGTTGCTTCTGTATAGAACAGAAATTAGGTATTAAGCGGTTAGAAGTGGTGTGTCGTTGAGTGAAAGAGAAACGATATAACAAGTATTGGATGGATTCCTCTAAACACGCTCAGAGCAAAGTAATCCAATATTTGACGGCAGAAGGTATTAGTGGAATCGACATTTACAGTCGAATGAAGAATGTATATGAGACTGAGTGTATGTCACATTGTGCAATTTTCTAATGGTACAGTGATTTTTATCATGAAAATTTGAGCACAGCTGACATATCACGAACGGTTCAGTCACACTTTGTCATTAGTGTAAAAATTACTGCACCATCGGAAAACTGCACTTCAGGACATACACTCAATCGCATACACATTCGACTGTAAATGTCGGTCTTGTCGTAATGGTATCAGGCACTGGGGCATGGGGCGGCGTTCTGTAAATGTCGGTTCCACTAACACCTTCTGCCGACAAAAATTGGATTACAGCGCTCTGATCCTGTTTAGATTCACTGCCAGATAGCGCTAGTTGTATTGTATCAAAATTTACGCAAATATTAAAATACTGTATTTCATAAAGAATACAAATATACAAACTCTCAAAACCTCTAGAGCAGGGATTCCCAACCTTTATTTCCCCCTTTTTAATCTTTATATTTTCGCTAACCCCTTGATTCATCGTATATTTTCACTTACCCCCTACTGTCATATCCTCCTCCCCTAACAACTATTCGTCTATGCAAAGAAATTTTTATCAATAATATTAAGGGCTTGGGTTAGCTTAAGAGTCAAATGACTCGAATTAATAATATTTTCTGGACTCATTTTTTATTAAATTTTTACAATAGTATTACAATATTATTGTAGTTCAACGCCAAAACCAATTACAATCAGTATTGTGATAATTTAGCATTAGCTTATAACGGTAGCTAAAAGATACACTCCGTAATATTTAACTATTCAAGTGGTAAAGTTATTAATTAGCAAGTAATAACTTGGGGAAAATATATATACTGTAACTCTTTTAATTCCTTATGTTTTCTTGTTTCCACCATTACCAACTTTGATTTCACGTACCCCTTACTAGTCCTTCGCGTTCAAATCAACAAAGAGACAAACTCAACCGAAATGGCGAAACATTAAAAGAAACCAAATGATGATAAATAGTTAGAGTAAAAGATTTTTATTAAAATAATAAATGAATAAAAATCGGGGGGTTGCGCACGGGGGGAAATGCAATAAGTAAATTTAATTCTTTTTAAAATTCTTACAAATTGATTCTTTGCATTATTCGAAATTAGCACATTAAAAGAAATCTGTTTATTAAATAATTACTTAAACTATTTTTAAATAATTATTCTCTGTATTTGAGTTGCCATATTGGTGATAAAATCCACCGCACCAGAAAATTATCCCAACCCCACAATGTGCTTTGGTCGACTGCAGCTTCGATGTTGTAGCCGTTAACTGCAGTAATTTTTTGGTAAGGTCAAGTATCCCTGATTTGACTTTTCTAAACAATATAAAAATGAAACCACTTAGAATTAAGATACTGCATAACATCGTAAATCAAATTATAGTTAGAAGTATGCTTAAAACTCAGAAATATTTTAATTCGCCATATCTTCAATAGTAGACTTCCAATCCTCCGAGGAATGAAAAAGTGTAAATTTACTTTTGGACCTCCAAAACATATTTACCTACACATCATTACTATAGCTTTTCAGACTGGAATGGAAATCCCCTCCAATAGACCATATCACCAAAAGTCAAATAAAAATAGCACACACAAATTACCAATTATCTCACAATCTGAGATAATCACGTAGGGTCAAGTATCCCTAATTTCCCCTAATCCCAATAATAATTTTTTTCGTACTCTTAGACATGTAAAACGAGGAGATTCGTCAAAACCTGTGGTCGAATTTTTTTCACAATATTTTCTCTTTCCATGTTTCTATGCATTACAAATCTTCATAGCATCTTTTGAGCAATAAAATTCGCTTACCAATATTTACACTTGTAGATAAGTTTCTATATGATTCTTCCGTTTATTTTTCATTCTAAGACAAAATATCCCTTTTTTCACTAGCTTGGAATAACAAATTCTCTTGTCTGCTTATCTTCCCACCACATGTTCGTGAATACAGAAGAAAGCTGCTTTAACAGCAAATTTCCCATCACACATTTTTAACCTCTCCTCCTGCAAAGCCTTATTTTCTGAAACGACATCAATACAGCGTCAACAACGAAAGTGTATAAAAAACACATTTGAATAAAACTTCGAGTTCCATAATCCGAAGAATAATATGCTAATACTAATGCATCGAATATTTCATTTTTTTCTCTGGTTACAAATCTTCATAGCATCTTTTAGCCAATAAAATGCTCTTACCAATATTTGCACTTCTAGATGAGTTTCTGTATATTTCTTCCGTTTATTGGTCTTTCTAAGACAAATATCCTTTTTTTACACCAACATGAAATAGCAAATTCTGTTGGCTGCTTTATCTTCCCACCACATGTTCGTCAACAAACGAAAAAGCTCTTTTACCAGCAAATTTCCCATCACACATTTTTAACCTCTTCTCCTACAAGGCCTTATTTTCTTATACGACATCATTACCGCGTCAACAACGAAGGAGTAAAAAAAACACATTTGAATAAAACTTCGAGATCCATAATCCAAAACCATAGGAGAGCACCCGAAGAATATGCTCAATTACTCCAAGAGCCACTGAGTGCTTTTCTAGCTGAAGCGCAATCCATAAAACTCCCCTCTTTCGACTCTTCTTTCTGCTTTCCACTTGGAAAAGCGTTGTCAACCCATTCTTCTAAGTTTCAAAGTGATTTGCCTCTTTCGAATGGGAACTATTGTCGCGTCAAAAGAGAGCAAAGACAATAAAAGAAACAAACAAAGATTTCGTTGGGTTATTCATTCTCCTCCAAAGACTTTTCCTTGTGGAGCCCGCAAAGTTTTCTTTTCCTCACAAGCGGCAGTTGTGTTTAGACAATGGCGGCAAAGTTACGCCAAGTAGTGCCGACTGGTTTTCTGCTATCAAAGCTGGTGCTTCCCTTTTCAAATCGATCTATCCAAGTTTTCCTCGCTTGGGGGGTTGGGGGTGTAGCAGTAAAATACATGCTTCCACCTATACTCCAGTTGAAAATTTTCTTTCAAATGAAAGTGTGTGAAAGGAAGGCTTTCATGGACCAAAACAGGGAATGAAAGGGAAAGTGAAAATCTCCGGCAAAGTTTCTTCCAATTTTTTTCTCTTTTTTTTTTTTTTTCTTCTTTCTAGCTCACTCATACCCCTTTTTTATTTAGGAATTTTTTTTATTTTTAGTTTCTTGTGTGGGTTTTCGAAGAAAAAGTTTCCTGCGTTGGTGAGATTTCTGCAATTTTTTTATCTTCTTGTTTTAGACCAGTCCATTTTTTCATTTTATTCTTTTTTCAGGGTTACAGAGATATAGTTGCGAATGAAATGAGGCCAGGGAACAGTGGAAGGGAGATAAAAATGAATAAAAAATTGAGAAAGAGCTCACTATAAAATATAGGCTTTTTTGAAAGGATAAAATGCAGGCGCAGGAACAGGATATTTATCAAGGAAGGATTCAGGAGCACTGAAATGTATCCTGATTTAGAATGACACAGAACGCTTTGAAGAAAAGGAAGATCTTTTCAAACAAAATGCGTGTGTATTTTAGGGATGTCAGAAAGAAATAAAGATGAAATATAGCTTTAAATATGAAATCGAATCATCAAATTTTTCTCTCTACATTACAAGTAAAAAAATTCATAAACTCTCTTAACATTATAAGCTAGTTTTAAAAATCATATATATTAACTACATATGGAATTTAAGGGAGCAAAGTACCGAAAAAATGGCCAAAACATCGATTTTCATTTCATTTATCTTACCCTTCTATTCAATGTATCAAAATTCCACAGTTTTGCCTTTAATAATTCAGAAGTTATTTTCTAGATTTTTTTATTTAAGATGACAAATGAATAGTGTTAGGTTTTTTTATTTTCATGTTTCTAAAATACTAGGACTTTATTGTATTTCAATTTTTTTGTATATGTTTATCATGTGTATGATAAAACTGTGTATATAATAAGTATTCAATTGTTTAGTTTTTTTATATGCAAAATAAAAAATGAGGAACTGCTAAATTTCCTCATTTTTCACTATACATAACAGCAAAAATTTAACATTAAATTTAATATTTCATGTATCTTCGTTTCCATGCACAGTATTATGCAATATATTTTAAAATAAATTAAAATTTGGAGTAAAAAAATTCATATTTGAAGAAACAGAAATAGTAGAGAAGTTTTTAGTTTTAAAAACTCTTTTTCTTAAGATTAATTTATTATTTTATTTTAATATTAAGTTAAAATACTATCAGAACGTTTTTAATAATACTTAAAATTAACAAATGTTCAAAACAGTTCGGAGTTGCCTTGAAATCTAATAGTTTTCTGACAAAAATAATGCATATAAAATTTCAAATTACATTTTATTTTCTCAAAAAAACGAAAATTAATATCCATTCGTGGTAACTTCGTGGAATTTATGTTTGAGGTTGATACTTAAAATTAGAAATACTAAACTCAGATTTAAAATTTTTAATCTAATATTTTTAATCAAAGGAACTCCAGTATTTGCTTTCCTGTGGATTTTTTTTATGTGTGTGTGAATGCTTCTTCTATTGTGGAGATTTCTGCAATTTTTTTTTCTCTTTCCTTTTTTAAAGCAGACATTTTTTTTCTTAGCTTCAAAGATATAGGGATTGATGAAGGAGGCATGGAAAAAGTAGAAGAAAGATAAAATTAAATAAAAAATTGGCTATATATAATTTTAGGATATAATATAAGTTTGTTAACGAACAAAATTCAGGCGCATAATCAGAATATATCTATCAAAGGAGGACTGATGAGCACTGAAATACATCCTGATTTTGTATGACACAGAACGTTTTGAAGAAAAGAAAGCTTTCTTCCAATCAAACAATCAAAGCGATGTTATTTAAAAGGAAAGAGAAAGAAAGTCAACCAAAAACGTTTCAGCATTTTCTACCCTGTGTATTTTTTCGATGAAAAAGCTTCCCAGGTGGGTCAAGTTCTGTAATTTTTGTTATTGAAATATTGATTTTATCTTAAGTAATAAACACTGCAGTTAAAGATAATTTTACATATATTTTCAACAACTGGTTAAAGATGCATTTTGAATGTCATTGGTTCTAACCTTTTCTTCCTTGCCTTGAAAATTTTTTCTTAAAAATAGTTCCATAAATACCTTTTGCAATTTCATAACAACTGTTTACGTGCCTCATTCTAGGATTTTTTATCTTGAAGCTTCAATCACTTTTTTTAAATACGCCTTCCAATAATCAATTCCGAATCCAAGCATCATCTGAAAAATATAAAAATGAATTTATTTTACTCATATAAATAAAACTTGTTGTAGTAAATAGTTTTTCACAATGTTTCACTGTTTCCTGATTACTTTGTTAAATATTTAATATTCCATTGTTTTACAGTAAATGCTTTATTTTCACGGTTTACAAATTGCGGTGTAAAATTAATATTTTAACATTGTTTAGGTTTAAGTTTAAACTCACATAAAATTTATTACAAATTATTTGAATGATTCAAATTTGAAGAAAACCTTCGGAACAATTTTACAATATTCTTTATTGTCTCAAAATTATAGAAGAAGAAGCAATGAAAATAATTTTGAGAACTATATAAGAACTGAGGTCAGACAATAATAAAATCTTTTCCCTAGGCTCAATAAACCCAATCAGTAATAAATGATACAAAAAAAAAATATAAAGCTATTTTCTTGATGGGAAAAAGGAACTAATAGAAAGTTTGGGGGAAAATTTAATTCTGACCTATAAGGAATAAACGTTATAAAAAAATTATTTTTTTAAATTCTTACAAAGAATTTGATAGAAAAGAATTTTGTATCTTTTCCCATTTCAAACTATCTCCTACAAATGGAAAGGACTATTATCTGATTTCGGAAAAGAAAAACTAAAATAACCTGTCTATATGTTTCATTTCAGATATATTGCAAGCACAAGATATAATAAACTTTTTAAATGTGATATTCTAAAGCATTAAAACTTTTAAAAAAATTACTTCTGATTACATACAGCTGCAAACTTTAGAAATTATTTTTTCACAGAATTTTCTTGAAACTAAAAAATAAGCTATTTTCAATTTATTTATTCTTTAAAAAAAATTCATGCTTTAACTACGTATATCAATTCTTCGTTCTGTTTCTGTAAATTAACTTTACTTTTCCTGCAAAATTGCTGTGCACCATGGGTAAAAGCTTCTACAGATATGAAGTATGGTTCCAATATCTGAATTCTTTTATTAGAGGAAGTCTAGTTGCAGCTTAACCTTATTTTCACTGCTTTACCACTAGGCGCAGTGGGTAACGGTTTCTACAGAGAGCTATCAATTAAATTCTTGAATTTCGTCATAAATTTGAATCTTCCCTCAGGTTGAACTGATGTAAGAGGCACATTTCGTATAGGTTTATTGAAATAGTTTCAAACAGTGCACTCACCCTTAAGTTTATGCATGTCTGGAACACATTCAGAAATCTGATAAAATGAAGGAAAATATTAAATTTTTTGGGACTTTCAATCTATTAAGTGCTTCTTCTCAAGGTGCTTTATTCCATTAAGTGTTTCGAGAAAACCGTATAATTTATTTCAACTAATAAAAGTAGACGAATTTTCAAACTTATTATATATATATATATATCATGACAATCAATCAATATTAAATTTAAATGGATAAACAAAGATTGTAGTTTATCGGTAAAAGCATATAGATGCTCATCAGGGGTAAATAAGTGAAATCTATACGAACCACTAAAAATTAGAGAAATCATAATGCTTTCTGCGAACAGTGTGCGAACACAAGGGACATACACCCCTTTGTTATCATTTTCTCTTTTTTATCATCATATCTTTAATCTTCATCGTTTTCTCAGTGCAGATAGCTTTCATCTTTGTTTCCATTGGTATCTTAGTCTTAATCAAAACTCCCCCCATCTTTAGAAGCAAAAGAATGTAACTTGATATTTCGTAAACATCCGGACCCTACAAGACGTGTTCCGTTCATTTCTTTGTCCTTTCTCTAGTTGGCTGCATCCCTTAGTTTTAAGTACGTAAAATTATTTCTAATATTTGGTATTTCATTCGTATTCTTGGTCTATCATAATGTTAGGGTTGAAGGCAGTGTTTTCAGCTTTATGCACTTTCAGCACTGTTCGCAGAAAGCATTATGATTTCTCTAATTTTTTAGCGGTTCGTATAGATTTCACTTATTCACCCCTCAAGAGCATCTATACGCTTTTACCGATAAACTGCAGTCTTTCCATTTAAATTTAACATTGATTTATTTTCATGACATTGATATCTTCCACAAATCCTCTTGAATTCCAGCATTATTGCGCATTCGTTGCGTTTGTGTTTTATATTATCTTCCCCTTTTGTTTATTTTCTCCCTATAAGAACTTTCGGCATTTTCTTTGCGAAGATTTTTTTTCTTTACATGTTGCGATTTATGAATGTTTATGTTGATTATGTTGCTTTTACAATTCTGTTATGATTGTTTCTTATTTGTTATATATATATATATATATAGGAAATAAAACATCAAATATCAATTCATCAATTTACTGCACTATATTTGCAATATACATTATTATTATGATTAAATTAAATAACCCTAACCATAATTATACACTCTAGATACAAAACAACACTTGAGATAAAATTATTAGCACTAATAATTAACCAAACTTGAAAAAGACAGTCCTTATTTGAAACTCCAACAATCAAAGTGGCTAACTAGTCTGTCGACTAGTTCGTCGTGTTAATCTAGATTTCTGGCGCCAACCTCCACGAAGCCAATTGTTGGACAATAGAAATGGGGAATATGTTCCAAAATCATCTCAAGACGATAATAAAAAATAGAGAAAATATTAACCCAGTAAACATACCAACTATTCTAAATTAATATAAACATACTATTATACAAACAAACTATTAATAATTAAATAAAGCAAATTCTATTTAAAAATTTCAAAATTAAATCTCTGTGTAATCTTTTTCATCTTACTATATATTTTTTATATCTGACGCGTGTACCAAACAATGGGCCTAAGTTCCGCATTTAAGAGGAAAATACGATTTTTAATTCAAATGTTTTATTACTAATATATAACCCTAAAAGAAATATTAAAGTTCAATTAAATTTTACCTATTAGAATGCAAAAAATAGATTTATCTATAAACAAAATATTACTTTAATAAAATTATAAGTTCTTATTGTTAAATACAACATATACGATCATAAAAAGGATTACACTTAATAAAGAAAGGAGAACACTTAATTGGTGGAAAAAGAGACAAATGTTAATTTATTGATTTAAAATATTTCTTATTAATACATACAAGAATTTTCAAGGATACCCATATCTCAAAGCATATTCAAAAAATACATTAATTTGGGACTGCTGACTATTTATATCTGTGATCAGCACATTGCTTCTGTGAATATAATTTATTACAATATTTTTATTTATTAATCGACTTATGTTAATATTCCAAAATGGTAACCTATTTATATTGAACTGAAACGCGTTTCTCTTATCAAAATCTTAGTGCATAATTTATTATCTACTATTTTTATTTCAAGATCAAGAAAATCTGCAGAAGAAAATTATATATATATATATATATATATATATATATATATATATATATATATTAGATTCGTTTTTTCCTTCTGTATGCACGCCCAGACCGTTTGACTTACCGGGACCAGTAATGCCACAGTGATGGATTAGCACATGCGGTATTAACGCCGTAAAAATTATTTTAACATTCGAATTAGATTATTTTTATTTATTTAATATTAAGTAGTAACTTTGGGCCTTTTTTGCCTATTTTCAAGAATTTTCTGCATATGTTTTCATCAGTGAACTGTAATTTTTAGATCATTGTAAAGTTCAGAATATTTCCGTTCCAATAAGACTAATTTGAAGCTGCTGTATAGCTTTATTGATTTGTAATGCTTTTTTAAGTTTTCTAAAACGCCAATTTTCTGCAAACAATTATCGTCGCGGGAGAAGCAATGTTTTGCTTCCATGTTTTAATTTATTAAACATCAGAAAAAAAATCGTTCTTGCATTTTTTTTCTCTTGTTTTTTTTATAGTTTATTTTGCAACGTATATTTTTAGCAACAGTTTGCTCGTTTGTTCTAAAGATTTTTAAGTTTAAATTTTTAATCAGATCTGTTTTAATTCATTAGTTCTTGAATTTTTTTCTCTTTTTTTCTTTTTGCCATTGATTTTTTATTTTGCAGAGTATATTTTTGGCAGAATTTTGTTATTTTTTAAGGTGATATTTGAGTTTATCTTTTTAATCAGCAACGCCGGGCAAATTCTATATAGTGTAATTATACATTGTAAAGTTGTGTTTATTATTGTACGGTATATTGTTTAAAAATTTAAAAGAAATGCTCTTTAGTCAAACATCGCATTTTCATTCAAATCATACTGTTATAAGTTAATATAAAGGCTAGATTTGCAAGTTTTAATTCAGCAAGAAAGGATTCAAAGGAGAATTTTTTTATTTCCCACACCGATCCTGCTTAGTCAAAGGGTGTAAAGTATTTCACCAGTCGGCGGGAAGAAAAGTTTCAATACAAATTTTAACATAATACCATACAATGCAATATAATAGAAGTATACAATATAATACAAAAATTTGGTATTTCAATATAAAACAACATAAGTAAAATAATGCAATATAAGTGATACAATACAAAATGCAAATGTCAATATAAATACAATAAAATACAAACAACAAACATAATAAATAGTTACAAGCATAAATAATAAATAAATACAAGTATACGTAATAAATAAAGAAACATACATAAAATAAGCAAAAAATGAAAAAATAATAAAATCTAATAAATAGTAAATAAAATTTTAAAAAAATAAACAAGAAGTAACATTAAAAAGAATAACGAAGTCTGAGGATACAATTTAGAAAAGAGAAACAGGAAAAAAAAATCTTTTAAAAATTTTTTTGATAAAGAAAGAAACAACAAAACAAGTTCTATAATTCAATTTAGGATTTTTTTTAAAAAAAAGTCGATTTAAAAAATAACCGAATTCTGTAACATAATTTAGAAGAGGCAAAAGAAAGAAAGTCAGATATCTCCGTGATACTGTTGGGAAAGTCTATTGCATATGTAATCACTTTTATGCAATACCTCCCATCAAATCAAATATCGAAGAAGATTTACGTTTGTTGGAGAAATTTAGTGACTATATTTGTAGAAGAAAAAAAAGTTGGGGAGGGCATGTGAAAAATTTGGATCCCAAGGATCATCTAGTATATAACAATGTTTTTATAATAATTTGAGGTCGAGGTGGCCTAGTGGTAAGGCCTCGGCATTGGGGCCGGTGGGCTCCTGATTTGAAACCCGATTTCACTGAAGATCCGTTGAATATTGGGCCTGCTGCACGCTAAGCCATACGTAGTGGGCCCAAACACCTCCCACCCGCGCTGGTGTGGCGCGAAGGCTTGGAGACGGATATCCCAACTCAGGTGTCGTCCTCGTCATCTAACCGAGGTTCAAATTCACGAGGCCCATCCAAAATAGCCCTCGAGTTGCTTCAAAACGGGAAGTTAATAAATTTTGTCTTCATTTCAAATTAATAAAAGTTCAGTTAAAGCCAAAATTTATTTTAATCTAACAAAATTTAAGAACAAATATTTAAAAACAAGGTCAAATCAAACATACTTAAATCAAAATCTCTTATAAAAATAAGTGCCCGAAATCGGAATTTATAGAAGTCATTTTTTTTACAAAGATTTCCTTTTACTTTTAAAGGACTTTCCTCATGATGATTATTTTTTTATTTCCAAACATATATATACGTGGAAATATCTCACAACTAATTTCTATATTTGGAGCTATATCGCTATTTATCTGGAATATGTATATAAATATATATCTTATCAATGTTTGGTACACGTGCTGAAAATTGCGCAGTAAACACAGTAATTTTGGGGTTCAATTATGGTTTCCCTACTGAGGAAGCTGCCTAAATGCCATCGCTTTGTATTCATTACTATTGAATTAGGGTTTCGGTTTTTCTTCAGAAGAATAAAGTTGATTATAAATACATATATTCAGATTAGAAGTGATAAACGCAATCATACTAGATGTATTTTATAATTCTGTTTTCGAAGCTAAAATTGTAGAAATATTCATATTCTCTTAAAGGTAAGAAATTTCAGTGAGAATAATCACAAAGCAGAAACATAGCTAAAATTACATTACAAGTGCAATTAAAATTGACGCAATTTCATTACAAATACAATTTAAATTAATGCGGACCAACTCCATTTCATGGATATTGCACAACACTCATTTAATAATTCAATGATGAATTTTCAAGAAAGAAAATGCAACGTCAGAATTTTCTTCTGCGATGTTTTGTGAAAACAAGCATTTCTCAATCTTGATCTTGGTTCCTTGTTACATAACTGTGTCCAGATTATTTATATGACATAAAATGTGTATGAAATTTATAGCTTTTTATATTAGTAAATAAAAATTAAACAATTGTGTGGCTGGTGTTTCTTTTTACTTATATGGCTCTCTTCCAACATAATTGCAGAGAATATCAAACTGTTAGTAACACATATCGTCCCCTTACTTCAAAACCTTTTTCCGCCTGGTATCGAAAAACGTTTCCAAGACCGTGTTAACTATCTTTCTTTCACGCAAAAGAGATCCAGAAAATCAGTAGTTGGAAGATAAGAAAACTTATTAAAAATTGAGAGACATAATTAGATTCTCAGAATAAGTTTCTGGCGTCTAGACAAAGATTATTAGGGAGCTAATTAAAACTGACTAGACAAAGTGGTTTTAAGTTAAAAATAGCATGAAACAAAATTAACTCGTCGACATTTTTGATCAGCTGGAAATGTTTCTGTAGATGTCCATGAAACCGGCTACAATTTCGGATTTAACTATATTTTGCTGATTTAAATATTAAAAATTATTTTAATATTTAAATCACCAGCCAGTAAGCTGGGATTATTGATTGCGAAAAATTTCAATTAAATATTTTACACCTTGCATGGTCTTAATGGCTTCGTCAGCAAAGTATTTTTGAATTCCATAATATTTCTACCCTCTGCTGCATATTTGTGCTAAATTTAGTTGCTCTAAGTCCAATAGTCTACTAGATACAACAGAGCGCCAATATGCACACGCAAACACATACACATTTGCTTTCATTATTAGTGTAGATAGAGATATTCGAAATTATTATATGCTTAAACACAGTTTAATAACTATTTTAAGTAAATATCATCTGTTTAAGAATGCTTTCTATATTTAATACGAGGTTAACTCATTAAGTATGTCACAAAAGATAAGGAAAAAATAATTTACCATGATAATCACTTGGAAACAATTTTTTTTTCAACATAATCTCCACCAATGTTGATGCGCTTATCCCATCGTTTTATCAGCTCCCCAATTCCAGCTGCATAAAATTCTTTGGGTTGCTGCCTCATCCACAGTAGGACTTCGTGTTGAACGTCGTAATTATCTGCAAAGTGTTTACCTCCAAGTTGATGTTTTAGTCAACCAAACAGATGAAAATCGCTTGGGTTTAAGTCTGGTTGGTCAGTGCTAGAGCAACCGGACTTATCCGCAATTGGAGGCAAACACTTTGCAGATGATGACGACGATCGACAATAAAATCAATGATACGAACAAATCTATTTAAATATTTTACCAAATTCAAAATTATCTTTAATAACCTGAGCATTACGTATAAATCACTCTTTCAAGCAATGTAGCTTATTTCTGCCTAGATTTCTCTTTTTTACAAATAGCCAAAGACCATAGTGCATTTCTACAAATATCCAATCCGTTTTAATTCCCTTGTTCTTTAAAATAAATTCAAAATCCATAGCTAAATACCTTTTAAAATTCTATTCTTGAAAAACTGATGTGAAAATCCAGCAGAAAAGAATATTCAAAAATTTCTCATTCTAACGGAAGTCCACACAGTAACAGATTAATAATAATTACATGAAAATTTAGTCAGTTTAAGAAAGTTTTTTGTTTTTTTAATTTCACCAAAATCTATATTCAATAAAATCAATGATACGAACAAATCTATTTAAATATTTTACCAAATTCGAAATTATCTTTAATAACCTGAGCATTACGTATAAATCACTCTTTAAAGCACTGTAGCTTATTTCTGCCTAGAATTCTCTTTTTTACAAATAGAAAAAGAACATAATGCATTTCTACAAATACCCCATGCATTTTATTTCTCTCGTTCTTTAAAATAAATTCAAAACCCATCGTTAAATGTTAACCTTTTACAATTCGATTCTTATAAATCTGATGTGAAAATCCAAGAAAAAAAAGAAAATTCGAAAATTGCTCATCCTAACGGAAGTCTGATACAATTCCTTTGAAATTTATAGCCTAGAAGTTCCTTAATGCGTGTTTAAAGGTAGTTACGTAAACAACCTCCTGTCAAGTTCAGTGTACTGGAAAGATCGGATCTCCTTCTAAAACAGCAAGGCGAGAATCCATAACGCAATACATTGCTATGTAAGGCAACGATAAACCAGTCTCTTGTATAGAGTATCAGAAGAATAATGTACGGCCATTTCTGATGTATTTGTGCTAAGCGCGTGGCATGAAACTTTCATGAGGTCGAATCTTCAGTTTCTTCACCTTCACGAAACGTAACAAACAACAAAAAAGAATCCTTTAAAGACTTGCTCTTTAAAAAAGAAAAAAGAATGAAAATGCAACTGACGCCATTTTGTTTTTGTTTCCCTCTGCTGTTGTTATTTGCAACCTTTTCCGCCCTAGAACATACAAGTAGCGATCCATAGGTTTTCCAGAACTGAAAAAAAGGAAGAAGAAGAAGACGAAGTAGAATATATATAAAAAAATCGACGTAAAAAGGAAAAAGTAAAATAAAAGAAAAGAAATGCGGAACTGTGTCGCTGTGAAGCATTTCTTAAGTCTTTTGCTCTTGAAAAGGGTTGCACAGAATACCAACGTTGGATGGAACTGGGGCATTTTCCTCAGTTGCTTCGAATCGCGAAATGTGCCAGGAATGTCGCCAATTGGCGTTTTCCAGTTAAATGGTTTAGAATATCTCTTGCGCATAAGTGGAAATAAATACTCTTGATGGTTGAATTTTTGCGGAGAAAGTTTCTTTTAAACAAAGTTTTTGGAAAAAAATGGAATCCGTAAATATATTTTTCAAAAGGAACTAGGACAAGAGAGCAAGAGACTTTTTTATTTGTTTATTGTTTCGTAAAGGTCGAGGAGAAATTTCTGTGTGCGTTTAAAAGAAGTTTAGCCTAATATAAAATAAACAAAAACTTTGAAAAACGTATATTTCGTTTTGAAATGACAGGAAATAATCGAGCGCAAATCGTTCGGAATGTAAATAATCAGAGTGGAAACTACGTTTTGGGTGATTTTCTGGAAAGGTTTTTGTATAAAAATTAAAGGTATCATTTTATTTTCAATACATTTTGTTATATTAAAAAAAACTGCTACTCAGAAATATAATGTGAAAGATTGATCAAATACTTATATTGCCATTTTTTACAATTTGATATGATACATTTAATTTTTATATTCATTATATGTATTATTATTTATTTTATATTATTTTTATATTATATATACGAAATATACAATGAGAAAGTATTGTAACTGTTGAAAATTTCTACTAACCTCCCAGAATTTGAAAAAATAATTTTCATTTTATGTGTCTGTAATTGCGATAGCTCAAAAACGCAAAAAGATCAATGAATGAAATTTAGTTTATAATCATTATAGTAAAATTGTACATCTTAACCGAATTTCAGACTAAATCTAAACATTCATATCATATTTATAAAATAAAATATAATAAATAAAATATATTTATTTTATATATTCATATATAAAATAAAATAACAAACATTCATATCAAATTCGAAAGGATATGAAAAAACGAATTGAAAGTATATCCGAGCAAAGATAAAAATGCGAATAGTAACAGATTGAAAAATATATATAAATATATCATCCCCTGAAGAAACATTATTGTGCTTTTATTGCGTTTTTCATTTCACGTTTTATACTATACATATATATACATACATATATATACATACATATATATATGTATATACATATATATATAACTGTCTTTAGGATAATGCTCATGTCCTAACAATAATTATAACTATTGAATTGCTATGTTATAAGTTATATAGTCTCTCGTTTCTAATCTTGAAAGATATTGGGGATTTGTTCCCCTGTTTTTTCGTTTTCCCAACAATTGGCTTTCGCAGAGGGTTGGCGTCACAAATCTAGATTTAATGCGACATATTTGTTCCCAAGGCTGATAAACATTTGATTTTTGGAATTCCGAATCTAGGTTGTCCTTTTCAATAGTGTAATAGTCGTTAATCAAACTATCTTTTGTATTTGATATATATATACCACAAAATTTTTGAAAATTCAAAAATTAAAAATTACATAAATACAAGAAAAATTATATTAACTAGAGAAAGCTATTTCTGCATTCGCGCATAAGCTGCGTTAATGATTTTTTGTATGTCGTTTAGCAGAAGAAAAAAATTAATATCATAGGCGGGCCTCCCCTTCTGATGAGCGGCTAGCCATAATATTTTTCAATTTTTTTGTCTTCCTTTTGTTTCTTGTAAGCATTGATATATATATATTAATATCAACCATATATAAAAAGTTATATCTTAATTTCCAAAATGAAAATTATCAGACATATCTATAATGCGATCCAATAGTTATTTTTTTTAATTATATAGACTATATATATAAATAGTAATAATAACTGTGTAACTAATAATAATAATGTCATAATATTATGTTCACAAAGAAAATAACAAACACATCAATAATCCCTTTCAAAAACTTCAATTTTAACATTTAACTTGTTTCCGCCACCATTTATTTCGATGACATCTACAAGAATCTGTGAGCAACAAATAAACAAATGTAACTTTTTCGAGCTAGTAGCTAATCGTAGTCTTTTCCATGCCGACGCTCGGATGAAAGTGGAGACCTGCTTTCATTTCTAATTTTTTTAATGCGACATTTTACTTTACATTAATAGCATAATTAAATGGAAATTGAAATCTTTTAAGAATTCTCTAAAAATTTGAGCTATAACATCGTTTCTTTCTTAAAACCTTCTTTCGCTACTCATATTTCTAAATGATTTAATTTCGTGTGGGATTAAAATTAAAAACATATAAAATTTTCACTCTCAAAAATTGGCAAACAAATTTTCCGATTATTTATAAAGTTGCATTACATTAATGAATTAAATGTAAAAATACATTAATTAATGAGAAAAGAACTCGGACCATTTTTATTACGACATTTTGGATAGTCGCCATTTGATGTAACATTTCATATATTAGATGTTTACTTCGAAGCAAAAAAAATGCATATATTAACTTCAACCTTTCATTTATAATTTATGCATTATTTTTATTGCATGTTGATGTTTCTATTACAGAAATTTTTCATTGCTGCATAAATGAATACCAAATTATATTTTCAACACAAACATTTTAATAAGGGTACAATTTACTAAAGTATTCCGCTCCACGAATTTTTTTACATTCCACAGCGTCTCTTGGTAGAATTTTATTTTATAATTCATGATAAATTTATGTTTTTAATAACTTTGCAAAAAAGTCAATATATTTATTAATTAAATAAGACAGAATCTTCATTTGTTAAAAAAATTTGTTTAATTACATATATATTGTAGAGTTAGCCATTTTTACTTGAATTATGATATTATCTCCATACTAGCTAGTTTTATTTAGTTACTTCAACTTCTATACATGATACTTCCTGGAAACCTAACGTTTCTCAGAAAATCTATATTTTAAAGGCGATAAAAGGCCAAAATTGTTAGCCCAGCAGCAATATGTTTAATTCATATCGTTTTCCTCATAATACAATCTCGTGGAATTTTTAATACAGGAGCCCGACAGACGCCATATTTCATGTGGAAATTGAAACTGTCTGTGTTAAGTCTTCGAGAGGCGCTGATATGCTTTCGTGTTCTACCCTGTCCTGAGCATTTTGTTACTTCTCTTAGCACAACACTATGTTTTTATTCTCAACATCTTATGCTCCTTTCCTCCATATTCTGTCTGCGAAGCATTTTAAGAGAGTATTTTCTGATTTTTTTTTACTGTTTTGTACTTGAAGGGAGCATTCAGAAAGTTATATAACCTTTGAAAAATTCGATCTCAAGATTTTTAATAAATATTGGAAGCAGTCTGTCCCAATTCCTTTTTACTTTCTTGTATATGAAGCATACAATAAGAAAGTATTGCAGTCAGAAAAAAATTCGATTTCGAGATTTTGGTAAATTTTCCCGTTTTAGACTTCCCAAAGTACTAAAAAATCGCTTTTGAATTACCCTTTTGTATGTATATGTCTGCGAACATAACTTTAAACATAACGGGCTAGATGGATGAAATTTGATTGTCTCTGTATCATACACGCCTGTCTGTATTAATATGATAAATAAAAAACAAAGAGTTACAAAGATGGAATTTGATTATTTTTGTGTTGGGTGATCGTCTGTTTGTGTATTAACATGATATCTCAAGAGTGCAACGAGTTAGATGGGTGGAATTTGATTACGTTTGTGTTGTGTGATNGTCTGTTTGTGTATTAACATGATATCTCAAAAGTTCAACGACTTAGATGGAGGAAATTCGGTTATAATTGTATTGCGTAACCATCTATCTGTGTTATAACGTGATATCTCAAAAGTTCAAAGAGTTAAATAAATGATAATTGATTATGTTTGTGTTGTGAATTTGTGAATACGATAGCTCAAAATTGCAACGAGCTAGATAGATGAAATTTTATTATGTCCGTATTGTGTGTGTGTCTGTGTGTGAACACAATAATTGAGCTCAGTCTCGCAATTATGAACCAACTCCTATTAGCACATTTTCAGATATAAATATTTTCGTAAATCATTACAGAAAAATTCAAATTTTGCATTGCTTCAAAAACAGTTATTGCGCCATAAGTAGACTGTTTTGTATAGATCCTGAAATTAGTCTAATTTTGCGCAACAAACTACTTACTCTTTGATGCTATTGAAAATAGCTAACTCCGCAAAATGATAGTTTCAGCCAACTGCCTTAAGTACTTCCAATTAATGAACACGATAAAAATGAAACTAGCTAGATAGATGGAATTTAGCGAGTGGCCCTTACACGAAAACTCTAATTCAGTATGAAATTTTGAACTAAATACTTCAACTAAAGGATATACTTTTCTTCAATACATTCTCGATTTTCTGCACTGTGTAAAAATTTAATAAAAACGAAATCTGCATGCAAATATAATTTTAAAATCGGCATTGTCTTACATTGAGTGAAAATATTATATACATTCTTAACAATTGAGTTTATTTGCATTCAAGCTTTCGCACCGTCTAGAGAAAATAATAATTTAATCACTGTATAAACATGATTAGATTAAATTAATTTAATCCTCTTACTTCTTCTATCATTATGATCAAATATCTAGTGGTGTTCCTGGTAAGAGGTTAAACTTTAAATTCAATAAATTCTTTATAAAAGGACATTTTGTTTCGTACATATTTTTTCTTGTAGATATCTTTTAACTTTACACTTAAATGTTTTCAGTGTTTTCTCACTTTATTACCCTTCGATATAAATTCAAAGGATTTATCAACTCTTTCATTGAAATATATTTTTCAATTCCTTCCTCCGCTTCTTTGAAGCAAATTTCTTTCCTTCAATTACGCTGAACACATGAGATATCCACAGATCCATATATCTGACATTTTTGTATCGACTTGCGTTCATGTTATATTGCCAGGGATTTCGAGGGAGAAATCTCTTTTAAGAAAAAAGAAGAGTCAACCAAAACCATGCTGAGATGCAGAAATATCGCTTGAGAAAAAAAATCATTTTTTAAAAAGTCGGAAGTAATTTCCCTTCAACAAAATCCAAGTAAGGATGTCGCTAATAAGTTTGTGCATTTTTATAATATGTAGCAAAACGTTCTCTTTTAGTATCAGCAAAAATACTCTGAAAGCAAAAAGGAAAATTATAGTTTCCACTTGACAGTTAGTTAGTGCTATTTTTTTTCAAAATGTTAACATTTTGCAGTAATGACTTTTTAAAATATTATCCTAAAAAATGATTTTTACTCTTAAAATTCAAAACAATGTTTACTCATTCTGTTTTAAAAATTAAAACACTATCTATTCCATAATGTCGGTTTTATTGCTGTATACTATTTTATCTCGGGCTTGTAGAGATTTTAAGAAATTTATTTTCAGTTACAGCCATAATAACTTATCCGCAAATAAATGCATTTAATATTTTCACTCAACTGAGTAGCAATGCAATTCAAAACATTGTTTATTGTTTTTATTGTTCTATTTTAAAAATTAAAACGTTGTCTATTCCATAATGTCGGTTTGATTGTTTTATACTATTTTATATCGGGCTTGTAGAGTTTTTGAAAAATTATTTTCAGTTTTAGCCGTAATAACTTGTCCATAAATAAATGTATTTAATATATTTACTCAACTGAATAGCAATGCGGAGGCAATAAATGCAGCAGTTAAATATAAATTTAATAATTTTATTCAACATTAATTGCAACACACATAGTAAAAAGGTTTTTATAAGTGCAGCCCCTTTTTTGTAGTTTCATAGTTTAGTGAAGGAAATTGAGTTGGTATATAACAGAATAATCTCTCTCACCTGACGGATGTAGTCCAAAATTTGATACAGGTTTATAATTTTCGGTGTAAAGACCAGATGCCAATTTTCATTCAGCTAGCTTATGGTGTTTTTGAGTTAATGTGTTCGCATGCTCATGAACAGACACACAGACAGAAGCACGAATAGACAAATTCCAAACATTGATTTTTTAATAATTCATCAAAATCGCCTGATATAATTTTTCGACAATTTCTGTAATTTCTTAATGTTAATTTCTTACACGATAAAGAAAAAAGCAGTGTTTTTTAAAGCTTTTATTACAATAAGAAATGCAACCACAAACGAACAATGATTTTAAACACCATATGTGGAAGAATATAACGATAATAATAGTCATTTGATTATATTAAATACTTCTTTCAGGTAGACGCATTCAGTTGAGAATTTTATAAATTCGAGCAAGAAATATTTCTTACAAAACTGCGAAAAGGAATATTTATTATTATGCACCAATCAGTGAGATTAAGAAAGCATTATATAATATAAAAACATGATATAAATTACTATTGGTTTTTTTTTATTTATTTCAAAATGAATCCCTTTAATTTAAAAAATAAAAAAAATTATTAAAGACAAATCATTTTTTGCTTATTAGAATTTATTAAACGTTTAAAGAAATCATATCTGATTTTTGACATGTAAATTTTGCCAACGCTTTTATTTCTTTTTAATACTTAATAGAAGAAGAATTCTGAGTTATTTTACGTTTTTAGAAAGAAACGTATTGTAACATCATAAAATAGAGATCATCATAGTATCAATACATAGCAAAATATTTAACTGCAGAACTCATTATACGCTTTATAGAGCCAAACCACCAAAAAAACCAAACCAAAAAAAATAAAAGTCTTACGTCAATGTAATTAGAAAAACGGTTATTATATTTACTCTTAAAATCAATCTGAACAATAAACCTATTTTCTTTTTAATAGAAAAAAGTTATTCACTCTAATCTCGAAAAATCATTTTGATGGGAAATTAAATGTCAATAATAATTAAGAAGAAAATTGCTTGGTAAGTAACAAACAATTGCTTTTATCATCCGTATTTTGAACCATGATTCAATAACTCCTTTGACTGCAATTAATTAAAAAATTCCTTTGTGCGTTTACCCACTCTTCTTATTTTAACAAACAAAGCGTCGAATTTTTTTTCATTGTCTTTCAAGCTTCAGTTGAAAGGAATACCTCTGGCGATCCCTACCAGATGTTGAGCATGACGTCATGCTGAGTGTTTTCATCACGTGACGTAAAGACTCTGTTGCCAGATATAGACTTGAACCTCTGAGTTATTTTAAGGTTCTCGTTTTTCCATTCGCTATTTAAGGGGACTTTGGGGTGGAATGAAGATTCGAGTTACTCAGCGACAAATGAAAAGGTACTTCCTCAGCTAGAACAATGCTCATTACAAATGCGGTTTTTTTAATCATCTTACTCTTCTTTTCTTTCTTTCTTCTTAAAGGCTTCTAGAATATTAAACACTTGAAAATAAAACGTTCGTAGCTCGTAAAGGTACAGTGGAACTTGGCTAACAGGCAGCTGACGGAACCACCATAAAAATTCGATTTGTCAAAAATTCGAAATAAGAAACACTTGTTCAAAAATGAGTACAGCAAGAGACAACGACAACTTTGAACTAAAAAAAGCAGTAAAAATTTATTTTAATATGTAATGGTTTTAATAAAAAAAATACATAATTAATAAATAAACAGTAATTAATTTCAATAAAAATAATAATTATTATTATTATTAAGAATATTGAAAATAAAAGCTTCAGTAGTTTAATAACTTAAGCAAGTTTAATAAATAAATCAATAATAATTATTATTTTAAAAAATTAAAAAATAATTCAGTAATTTAAATTTAAACAATTTTGATAAACAAATAGTACACAGCATTCAGAATACAATAATTGTACAATAAAATTTGAAAATTAACAGTACAAATCACATCAAATGTGTTTTTTATATATTTGAAATTTTGTGACGTATGTATTTAACTAACGAGAAAGGTCTTGCAGTTTTTAGTTTTAAATTAGAATTAACCAAATTTAATTCGTATGAAAGACAACATTTTAACATTATGTTAATAGGAAATGTATGTTTACAGAGAAAAATTCTAATTACAGATGAATTCGAATTAAATACGCTCGAATTAGTAATTCCAAATAATTGGAATTTGGCTAATTCGAACGTATTTAATTCAAATTAGCCAAATTATTTGGAATTTTTTACCAAGTAGGAATAATAGTAGATATCTATGTTTGTAAACAAACGAATCGAGTGAAATAAAAGAATGTTTGAGCAGAATAAATAAAAAGGGTGAATATAAAAGAATGCTTCCGTCATTATTCTTCATGTTGTGGGTAGAGAGACATTGCGTCTTGATTATTTGATTACATTTGGGGGGTCAAACTGTTACAGCATTGTAAAAAGTAATCGCCTTAAAATATTCAAAACGTTTTAAAATACAATAAAACCCCGGTTAACCGAAATAAAGGGAGGGGAAGTAGTTTCGGATAACGATTTTTCTCCTTAAGCCATGAGCATCTATTACTATTTTGTATCTAATTACATTACGTAATTATGAAATGTTTTGAGTGAAAAGCGAATTCAAAATTCTCTTCACAGGCTACACTTATGTTCATTATTAAAGTTAACCCTTCGTCTGGCGCAATATTCGTGCCGACGAGTTCGGGCACAGGTAAGTAGCATCTTAATTCATATTTTAATACGCAATAATTTTAATTTTAAGATTCTAAAATTGATCACTGACCTTATTGGGGAGGCTTAAAAGAAAAAAGTGGGGTTATGGTTGCAAAAAAGTCTCTCCATCGCGATTATTTCCAGGCAGTACAATACGTGTTTTATGGATTTGCGATTTCAGAGGAATTTAGGATAACCTAGGCTATTTTCAAGAGCTACATATAAATAAATAATGATAAAAAAGTTTGTAATTTTATGCAGAAGTGGAGTATTATATTCTACCTATGTTGGAGGTTTATTGAAACAAAACCATTTCAAAAATATGAAATCTGTACAAGATTAAAAAGACACTTAATTAGTACTTTAAATGGTTTTTTTAAATATTAAAATGAGACTAATTAGCTCGATTTATAAAATAAATCAATCAAAATAAATTTCAGAATTGATTCAAAATAGAACTGTGTATATTTATCATTTCATTGCGTCATCTTAGGAAATCAAAGAGTATTTTATTACAACAGAAAAAAAAATTATTTATATAATTGAAATCAAATCCTTCCTTTTCTTAAATTCTGTGTGGTAAGCATTATACTTTTTCTTTCAGTCGTTTAATTTTTCAAGGAATACCGAAATAGAACATAGAAAACCGCGAAACAGAACATTTGTCAACAGGCATTCTCAAAACATTATATTTTTAGTACATATAGCAAAAACAATTATTCCAATCTATTAGTAACTCTATTTATGGTTTTTTTAAATGATAGCAAAGAAAATAACAACTGTTCAGTAAGAAATCAACTTAAACTCAGAAGAGCAAGTACTTGTAAATATCATGTTTCAATTTAAAAAATAAATATTGCCTTTTATAAGCATTTTAGGAGGTTATATTCCTCACTGACTACCATCTTTTTAATGCTTGAAAATATTTTTTAAAGAAACTATTTATAAGTTTTAGACGGTAATTTGATATACATTATATTTACTAAAACTCAATAATTTCAGAGATTTCCTTAGTATGGGGGCATGTAAAATTATTTTTTATTAAAATCATTCAGCTAGATTTCGGCAGTAAATCTTTGATTCATCATTGACCAGTGGTTTATTCCTAGTTAATTATTGAAATGTGAATCTCACATCATTCGTTTATTAATGTATTGAAATAGTTTTTGTGCAACAATATTCTCCTAATTTATTGGGGAACAAATCTTAAAATTTCGAATAATTTTTTATTAAAAATATAATAGAAAGTGAACACTACTACCTAAGAATTAACTATGTGCCAATATTTGATAGCTCTTTGTCGAACTGTGTGGCCTATAAAGCGTTTTGAAAGTTCTTTGCATCATGCATGTTGCGTCACAGAAATTACAGATCGTATCATGTTATTATTTTAAGAAAACGGGGAGTTATCTGCTCATTTCAGTATAAATAAAAGACGCCACATCAGTGGGAAGAATTTTGTACCCGAGGAATTTACAGTCGTGAGCATATAACTACTCCAACTGGTCACAGTGGCATTTCTTGTGACAGAAAATCACCGTGAAATAACGACTATTTTTAAATGATTTTAATAGTTAACTGTTATACTATTTACATATTAAACTACAGTGATAAGAATATACACATTTCTTCAATACATTACTCACTTACATTCACCATGTTTCATTATTAAACTAAGGATTCATCGCTTGTTCCTTACTGAAATTTAAATCTCGCATAATCGGTTCATTATTGAATTTTTATTATAGGGATTCTTATACTGTAGTCAGCTATTTTAAGAAGACTTCTATCTATGGACGTCCTTGAGAATTTTGCCTCCGATGCAAACTTTTCTAATTTGTTATACTCTGAAACATTAAATAAAAGCCATTTTAGTCTCACAAATGACATGCTGTTCAAGACTTCATTGTTGACGTAGACTTAACGTCCCTCCAGAATGGTCTAATGGCGTGTCGAGAAAGGAAAAAATTATGACGCTTTTCGCGCTAAAGTTAAACGCTTATATAGCTCCGCAACCAAATAACAGAGAGAGTTGGTTTTAGTTTCATTTAACAGAGAAAGGTGGACATTGAAGATTGCAAAACGAATTTTAGAATTTGGAATTACCGTTTAGTCACAGTCGAGTTTCAAACATGGTAAAAATCACAAAAACCTTTGATGACGTCACAGCGACCGATGCGCGAGCACGCAGACTAAGGCAATTCATTCATCGATCGCGCGAAATATTACTAAACGGTTGTTGAATTACGTCGAATTTGTGCTGAAGTTAAGCGCTTATAACTCCGCAACCAAATAACATGGAGATTTGATTTTAGTTTCATTTAACAGAGAAAGGTAGACATTGAAGATTGCAAAAATAATTTTAGAGTATGTAATTATGGTTTAGTCACAGTCGAGTTGCAAATTTGGTGAAATCACGAAAACTTTTACATAGATAGAGTCGCATAGTCACACTAGACTAATAGTCACTATAGATTACAGAGTTAATAGTCACATAGAGCTACTTTAGTCACAGTTGAGTAAGGTAAGTAAGTCAACCCAGCGGCCTTTTCGCAGAGACAGCCTCCCGTCGTTTTTTTTTTTTTTTATCATCTTCATTCAGTGTTTTTTCCCTCTTCCTAGACTTTTAGGTTCACTTTCAAAATGATTTGTTGAATCACTCTCAAACGCTCTGAAATTTTTGGTCCTTTCTCAAAGTATTTGTGTAAAGGAATCTTTCTCTGCTTTTATTTTACTTAAAAATAAGAAAATAAAGCTGTTTGGGAAACGAAGATTAGAATTAAAACTAAAAATTCCAAATATTACGCTTAGTATTCCGAAACTAATAAAAGTAACAGAACATCAGTCAACAAATTAAAAATTTTAATTTAGTATTATAGTATATTATCTATATGTTGTTTAATCATTTTCAGTGGGCAAATTTCAAGTAATGTCACAATTAAATGTTAAAACATAACATCTAACAGCAAGTAATTTCACACTGTGATCAGACGTCACTTCCTTTTTTCTCGTGTGAAATGCAAAATGTATTAAGAGTGTATTAATTACAAATTTATTTTTTTATTGTAGCAGTAGTTGATTTGTAAATTGACTGCCTGTGAGCAATATTCTACTGGATTATGATGTCATCATTTTTGATTTCCACTAAAGAACTAAAAAATTCTAAATTATTTCATATTTATGTTTTTAATTATTTGATTAATATAATTTAATATGTAAATGTAAAAGCGTCTTTTTATCTATTCGCATGTTATATAAGTTTTCTCAAAAGATTAAATTATTTGTGAAATTCAGTGAAATTAATTTGTTTATTGCAAACTGTTTATATATTCGAATCCTTTGGTTGTTTCAGCTCTCAAGTGTGCTGAGAAAAAGAGGAAATAATTGAATAATTATTGAATGGCAACGTCAGGAATATAATGTTTGTTTTTTCAGAAGTAAATATTAGCGTCTATTGAAAAAGATGGAGGTTTTACTTAGTAGGGCGCCTTTTTTTGTCTTGACCAAATCAGATCGGTATTAGTTTAGTCCATCTTCTGACGGCAATTTTGCTTTGTTTTTTTAAGCGGATTGAAAAGAATTTTGGAATGAATAGGGGATAATAGCCTTTCTAGATGAAAATCCCATAAACCCCCATCAATCAATCAATCAGTGGATTGATTTTACAAATAATGTCTAACGTAGTTTTATTTTTAATGTAAGTGTCTCAATTATTTAATGAGATTTTAATTAAAAATTATTTCATGTATATTTGAAGAATGGATATTGATGTACTGGAGTCTATTGACTTTTTTAAAAGCTAAGAAAGTCGGCGATTTTCTTTGTAGTTTTAACACAATGGATTCCAGAATTAAATTGGAGCATCGCATTTTAAATGCTTGACGTTAGCATAAATTTATCCCATTCAGTATTAACACGTGCTAAAACAATGTTTTTAGACGGTACTTGGAGACTACAACAAATGTGTTGGCAACAAAAAAAGAACGAAACGTTAAAGTTATCGACGCATCGGGAGGCCTGCTAAGCAGATGCTTGAGAGAAAAAAGAGACCCTATTTTTATGGTTGGCCTAACTTGATATTCTCCTAATTACATAGTATATTAAATAATAATAGTAAAAGCAAGAGCTGTAGAAAATAGTACACGAAAGGCAACAAGAGTGTTGCTAATTTTGGATGTCTGGCTTAACCAAATGTATTCAGTTATAGTCCGAAGATCTTCTCAAACAATATATATAAAATTTGGGGATATAATATTTTTAAATAGAATTATATGTTACCGACCTGCATTCTATAAAATGTCTAGAAAATTCTAGGCAAAGCATGGAATATGAGAATTATTTTAAGATGTTATATACTTTCCTTAGTCATTGCATGTAATACCTGTTTATTCTATATGGCAAATGCTATTTAGGCGAAGTATGAAAAGAAGATAAGACTTTTATTCAAGGGACGTGCATTCTACAGAAATATAAATTTTATTTAGAAAAAAATAAAAGAACGCCATTAAAGACTTTTTATTCAAAATACGTAAGGGAAAATGAAAGTTATACAAAATAAAGTTTTTGCCTTTCTCAATACAGAAAACAAAATAAAATATGAATCTACTTTTTGCATCAGGAGGGGAAATAATTCTATCTTGAATTGCACTTAAATTTATTTCTTATAAAATCGAATCGGCGTTGTATATCCTATTTCGCCGGTTTCTCATTTGGCATTATATAGAATGGCTAGAAAATGTGTGAAATATTAATCGTTTATATTTTTCCCAAAAAATATCTAGTCATTCCATAGAATGCCGGATTCAAAACTTATAATAGCTTATAGCAAATATATGATAATTTTTAAAGTCAAATTAGTCATCATTCACTCATTGTTTTCACTTTAAAATTGATTTCTTAAATTAACGGATGTGTTTCCGTATTACAGTCTTCTATTTTACAATCAAATCAAGTGTCAACAAGATTCAAGTTAACATTTAATAACGTGGGTTTTTTTTCTGTCAATTTCAATTTTCTCTGCATTTTTTATTGCAATCTAGCTGGCTTTCTTTTGCAGGAAGTTGCATTTTATATATTATGTTTCATTTTCTCGTATATGAAATGAAAGTATTGTAATCTTCAAAAATTTTTAATCAAGTCGACACATTTAAAAACTCCCTGAATCCGAAGAAACTTTTTTGGAATCCTGTTTGTGTGTATGTGTATCACTCGATCTGTGTGTATATGACCATGATATCGCAAAACCGCAGCGATCTAGATAAATGAAATTTAGTATGTGGATTTTACACAAAAATTGTTAATGTGTGTAAAATTTTGGAGCAGATCTGTGTTTGATAGATCTTCATGAATCTGAAAAAAAACATTTTAGAATTCTGTCTATCTGAAAATACGATAATTGTAAAACGGAATGAGCAAGACCATTGAAAGTTCGTATATTGCATTTACATCAAAATAGTAGAATTTTATAAAATTCTGGACAAATACGTCATGGGGGAAATATATGTCTTCCCGTGTGCATGTGAATACGAAAACTCAAAAAAAAGCAACGAACTAGATAGATGAAATTTGGCATTAGGTTTTCCAACCAGAATTTTAGATCAACAGAGGCAGTTCACACATTTTTTCGACAATTTTTTTTTCGCTGTAGAAGAAAATCGTCGAAGTGGGAAAAAATATTTTTCACAACAGTTGCGTTTTTGAAAATATAAGTTATCGTCTGCTACATAAAAATTTTGTTTGCATGCAAAATGGCGCTTTTAAAGAAACGATGGATGGAAGACTAGGTTTCTGTTCTTTCCGAGTTGAGTTATTCTTATTCATTTATTCAAAGCCGCTGTGAAAGTCATAGTTTTTCGATATCTAAAGCCACGATAGATAATATTGATAGTAAGAAAGAACTTTAGATAAAAATTGTAAATATCTGTAAAGTATTCGACTAGATCTGTCTTTGCACGATCTCCCTGATGCGAAATTTTAAAATTCTGTCTACCTGAAAATACGATAAATCGAAAACGGAATGACCAAAACCAATGAAAATTCGTATATTGTATTTACATCAAAAGAGTAGAATTGTATCAAATTCCAGACAAAATCCTTTATAAGAGAAATTATATTTATGCCCGACTGTGTGCATGTGAACACAAAAACTCAAAAACGCAACGAACTAGATAAATGAAATTTGGCGTATAGTTTTTCCAGCCAGGATTTTAGATCTATATCGCATTTCGGATCAAGTCCGTGAATGTTTTGACTATTGTTCTGTCTATATTTTTGTTTATGAAAGCAATAACTCAAAATAGTTATATTTATAGTCCCGTTTTGAAACAACACGAGGGCTATTTTGGGACGAAACTCGTAATTTTGAACCGTGCTCAGATGACGCGGACGACACCTGAGCTGGCACCCCCTCTCCAAACTTCCGCACCACACCAGCGGGAGGACGTTTGACCCCCCTACGTATGATTTAACGTGCAACAGTCCCAATACACGGTGGATCTTCAGTTGAATCGGGTTTCAAACATGGAACCCTCAGGCCTCGAAGCCTAAACCTTAGCACAATGCCACCGCGGCTTTTTCAAAGCTCAAAGATCTAGATAAATGAAATATGATATATGGTCTTCATACCAAATTTGTAGACGAATATTAACTTTTGGACCCATTCGGTCAAAGGAGAGTTTCAAAGGACGTATTAGTTCCTTTTCACTATACTACGAAGCTAAACAGAAAATGCACCATATTTATTGATATACGAGAAAGTAGAGGAGATGACACTCCCACTGGAAGTATCTGAAATCTGCAGCATTTTCTAGTAGATAAACTTGACGTAAAAATCTGAAAATCGCTTTCTATCTCTGAGTCATTAAACAGTTTCACTATAGATAAATGTTTCTATTTTTCTTTAAAATACGGGTAAAATCCATGGTTTTTCATTTATAACGCCAGAAAACTTATTAACAGTGATATATCCCTTTGTAAGTAATAATTTACTTTTCTTGTAAATTTTAGGACACGTAAAAAATGATTTCAGCAATCTATTTCGTTTTATTTCTACCCAGCAACTTTCTTTAGTGGCATTCCGGAGAAGAATTTATCATCGAAATTATAGAAGATGATAAATTATGTTATAACATTTTATAACTTTTTTACGATAAATATTGGGAGGAAGCAAAAAAATTACACATGAAAAGGGGGGTACGTTTTATTGAATTTAGAGGAATTTTTTTAAATACAACGAATGTATGAAATAAAAATGTTTCCCTAACATTGCAATTTTAATACTGTATACCATAACAGTTAATTATTATAATCATGACAACATTGCAGTCATTTAGTAATGAAAGATCTCACATTAGAAAGGCCACTGTGACCTGTTGGCAGAGTTGCGTGTTCGCGACTGTAAATTAGTTGGTGTCAAACTTCTTCCCATTGATGTGGCGTGGAATTTATAACGCTATAAGAGAGAGGTTTAATTTAGTTTAGTTATATCAACGCCTCGTTTAGAAGCAACGTGAGATCTATTTTGGGGCGGGCCTAGTAATTTTAAACCACGGTCAGATAAGGAGGACAACCCCTGAGCTGGTACTCCCTCTCTAAACTTCCGCACCACATCAGCGGGAGGGCATTTGACACACGACTTCCAATTTAGCGTGAACCAGGTCCTTAAAGGGAGGATTTTCCAGGTCCAGGATTTTCAGTGGAATCGGGTTTCGAATCTGGAACCCTCCTTCCCCCAAGCCTATAGGAAAGCCCTGATCCCCCGCCACCTGTAGGAAAGAGGTGAGTCTGCTCAGGTCTCGTTCTTGTCATTGGAGACCGCTATTCAAAATTGTTATGTCAGTCCCAAAATTGAAGTCGTGTAGCTACAAAGTTCGTAAATCTAAATAAATCTGCTTGGTGAAATGAGATGCCTAACTTTCTCTATACTTCACTTTATATGATAATAATAATAGAAATTTAAATTAAAAGAAAATAAATTAAAAGAAAACAATGATAAAATGAAAAATAATGAAAACAATAGACGTTTTTGCGTGCAAACGCAGCAGCAAAAAGTAATTGCTTCAACAGAAATTTTTTTAAAAATACAACAAGAACTATAGAAAAACCAAAATTTACCAATACTTAGAATATTTTGTTAAGAAATTATTCAAAATGAAAAGGAACTAAAATGGCTCACTCATCAGAAACCACACGCCATTTTTAGTTCAAAAAGGAACAAGATTTTCTGTGGAAAGGAATGACAAAAAGTCAAAATTTATTCCTTCCTGTGGTCTGAATCTTGTCCGGCCACCAAATAAAGAACATAAATCCAAAATTTTTAATCCATAATCAGAAGAAAGAGATAAAAATTTTACCTTCTTTCAGAAGCAAGCCAAGCAGAAAAATGACGCAAACATCATTTTATATGAGGTTTTGTATACGCGAGGAGATGGGAAAGTTTTCGTTTTTCATAGTTCGTTGTTTCTCTGATTTTTTATCGGTTATGTATTCTGCGCTCATCTCAAAATTGGTTATATTACAAGGCATAATCTCTGTTTAACTTTCATGTATGCTATGCATGTTATATACAAAAACAAAGTTCAAATATTTTTATGTAAATGCTTAAAATTTTTTCTGTAAATTTAAATGTCATACTACCATCATCAGTAAAGTTTGTAAATTTGTTATTGGTTTTTTAAAAAGTATAGGTCCCAATAGTTCTGAAGAAATGGTCTATAATACGGGATATAAGAAGGTAAGAATAACTGATACGATAATTTTTCTTCCGACTGCAATCTTTGAGTCAGTAACAGTTTTTAAGTCCAATAAAATGTGTTCATGTTATGACTTCATTGCAACAGGTGATTAAAAATTAACATCCTGTATGCATTAATTTTGGAAAATGCGGAGGAAAAGCGATTAAATAATTTTTTCGGTTTTCTAGAAACAAATTTCAAAAATTCAACCAAAAACAGTAAATCTAGCATTTTTCAAACTTTTACGAACGAGACAACATTTAAACAATACACTTACGTATCTAGATTTATTATGGTTCCTATCCAGTTTATTATAAAAGTAAGTAGACTTTTAAGCAAAGAAGAAAAATAGACTGTTTGAAATATAGAAAATGAAGGAAAATTCAGTTATATATTAAAGCAAAGGGAAGGAACAACAAGGAATCATAAGAGGAAAAACAAGTTTTTCACAATATAATGAAAAATAATTATATTATTAGTACGCAATACAATGAAATAAGAAAACGAAAAAACAAATACAGCAATAAAAGTCCAAAAACAAGTACAACAATACAATGTAAAGCATAGTGTTATATACTACGAAAATAAAAAGAACAGAGCAGCATTATATGTGAAATACAAAAATATCCCCAAAGAAATCTATTTTATAATATAAGAATATCTAAATTAAAAATTTCCATAATTTCACAGGTTAATAAATGCAAAATGAGAAGCCTAGAGATATATACGAAGTAAAACAACATTGCACAAAAATGAAATATATCGATTAAAAAAAGTATACTGTTGTATGAATAAGAGAAATTACCACATTCTATGAAGCATGAAAATATATTTAAATAATTATTAATAACTTTTTTATAAAATATGCTTCCTTTAAAAACGGAAAATTATTTTTTTTTTTATCGAAAGTCTGCAGTCCAAAGCAAATATCGTAAATTAGTGAGGTGTTAATATAAATAAGATATATAAGTAAACTGGAATTTTAAACACCTCTTAATATAATTATTTATGAATGTTTAGTAATGTTCTTTTTCATATTCATTCTGGCTTAATTTCCTTAATTTTAAATTATAATTTTTCAGTATTTCAAGCTCTTGCGATTTTTGTTCTAACTTCAATGTTTGTTTGATAAAAAAATTATTTCTTTCTAACAAAAAGGTGTTTTTTAACCATTTTAATAATAATTTTCTACTTTTTAATCTTAAATGTATTTCATAATTCATTTTTATACAACATTTATTCATTCATTATATAATGTTACTAGCAGTACGCGCACGGCGTTGCCCATGGCATAATGACTTTAACAAAATAAAAAAAAAGTCCAGAGTGACATAAAATAAAGTTTTAAAACGAAACACGAAACGAAACGAAAAACATTCATAATTCACAAAATGTAAAGAAAAAAATCTGCTGAAAGAAAATGCCGAGAGTGCTTATAGGGAGAAAATAAACAAAAGGGGAAGATAATATAAAATAATATAAAACACAAACTCAACGAATGCGCAATAATGCTGCAATTCAAGAAGATTTGTGGAAGATATCAATGTCATGAAAATCAATTAATCTTAAATTTAAATGGAAAGACTGTAGTTTATCGGTAAAATATATATATCAAAACATACAAGGAACAAAAAATCAAAAACACACAAGAAACAAAGGCCAAAAAAGTAAGACAAAAATTTAATAATTTGAAAAATATTATGGCAAGCCGCTGGTCAGGACGGAAGTCGTGTGCTTATTCCCGTCGGTTGTAAGTCTTTTTCTTTTTTCTCTTTTATATTTTTGTCAATATTTCTGTATTTTTAATCTATGTCTTATGTATTTGGATTCAGTAGATTTCGACTTTTTAAAGCATCTAAATTGTATTTGTCTTTTATTCCAGAATGTTTCCATTTTTAATTGTTTGTGCTTTTTGAGTGGATAACGACAATTTTTATACATTTTTCCGTATGTCCTTAACAGTAAAAAGCACTTTCTAAGCACAGTGAAAACGCTTCCTTTTTGTCTTCTTTTCTTCTCCTCTGTTTCTTTTATGTTTTTTAATTTTTTTTTTTTTTTGTTTCTTGACTGTTTTGATATAATGGCTTTTTGTTGACGCAGTTTTTTACGCGGATGCAGAAATAGCCTTTTCCTCTTAGTATATTTTTTCTTGTATTTGTGTAATATTTCGATTTTTAGTCTTTCTATATATATATATATATATAGCTAATTTAGATAAAAATGTCATAACATTATGTTTTAAAGGAAAATAAGAAACACATCAATAATCCCCTGACAAAAACAACTTCAATTTTAACTAAAGTATATCTAATTTTAATCTAATAACTAGCTGCATGACCCGGCGTTGCACGGGCAATCTTGAATAATGGGATATTCCCGGGCGGAGAGAAGTGAGATCACGTGAGGCCTTCGGATCCATATTTTTTCCGTTTTTTTTCAACAAATATTGTCACTTACTTTCTCCAAGAAATGTAAATATTCTTTAAAATCTAGTCATTTTATTACTAATTTTCATATGCCCGCCTCCGATTTATTTTTTTTACATATATTGTCGCTAACGTAAACATTACGTTCCCCCCAAAACGTATTCTCTTTTCTTTGTTCTGCTCTTCTCTGCTGGCTACGTTGTCCCATTACTGCCAATCGTCTATTTCTTTGTTCTTCTGTTTCCTCCGCTCTTCTCTCCTGCCCACGTTGTGCCATGTCTGACAATCGGCTATTTCTTTGTTCTTCTGTTTCCTCGGCTCTTCTGTCCTGGCCACGTTGAGCCATAGTTGACAATCGGCAGCTTCTTTCTTCTTCAGTTTCAACAACTCTCCTTTCACGTTTTCTAATTGCCTCCCGTCTATTGGCAACATCCCCTGTAATTCCTCTTTTTCTTTTAGGCGGAAAAAGCGAGAATTGAACAAAGCAAAAATAGTAACTTCCAAATATCAGCTTAAAATAGAAGCTTCTACAAATATTTAAACTTGATAAAATCAATGAATAATGATTAAAATCACTAACATAACTAATCTACATCTTTCGGCACATAACTTTACAGAAACAAAACACCCCTTTTCATTTCGTTAAAATGATTTTGTTGGACGTTATATCACGGGATAAAAAAAAGAATTTATACACTTCCAACAATACATTTTTTTTATTTCTGTCAGCGTCACTTTTTTATTGTTGTTGTAACAATGTTCTTTAAAGTAAACGACTTCAACAATAAAATATATTTTGAATTGCGCTGCAACAATGAAAAGTATTGTTATAAAGTATCCGAAACAATGAAAGCATTGTTGTCAATTAGTTTTTAATTAATATCTTTTTCACTAATTAAAATTTCGGAATATAAATGGCCGAAACGGCTTCCCTGGATTATTCCCCATCTTTTGGTACCTTCCGCGCGCTTCTCCGTTCGGCGGTTCGTGAGAAGATAGAGGGACATACATACATACATACATACATACATACGTTTGTTTACCTTCGAATTTTAATAGAGTAGATTAAAAATACTAAATAAATGCCAATAGAACCTATGGAAACTGTTGACGTATCTTATGAATTCTGTTACAATTAAGACTATAAATATAATTGAAAAAGACAATCCAGGATATGTAGTTTTCAACAATTAAAATGGTTAGCTCGGTTTTGGACGAGCTTGCCATGTTACATCTGATTTTATTGAGCAAACCATCCATGAAACCAATTGTTGAAAAAACAGAGAGGGCAATTAACCCTAAATAAGAAGAAAGAATGTAGGGTACTTAACCCTAAATTATTGAAAAATTATAAGATAAAAATAGCTAGCATATATCTAAAATAAGCATTAAAATATATTTCACATTATCCAATATTGCACTTAAACAAAGAATTCAACATCTAAGAAAAATTTCTTTCATTTTTAACAAGGAATCAGTAAATAAATGTGTGAAACTTTCCGTGTTACTTGCCTACACAAACCAACAACAGTCCGAAGTCAGAAAAACCTGCCATGCAATGTCAGTATTAAATAGAAAATTATTTTGATTTTTAAAACAAGTCTGATACCATATTTATATTGCCGAATAAAAATTAATATTCGCCCGCTTATTTTTCTTCGCAGCAATAAAATTAAGTGAAGATAAGTTTTAAAATGAGCAACAATGAAATTATAAAGTGTGTGCAAACGATGCTATTCGAATTTAAACTCAGTAAAAAAAATTCTAGATTCTCGAAACAACCAATTGGTTTGCCCTCTAAAATGGAGTAATAACTGATTTAAGCTGACATAATAAAATCTTCGGATCCTGTTTCAAATAGTTAATAGGCGACATTAGATATTTCGAATTAAAGCGATCCAACGAAATGATTAAACATTGAAATTACATTACCAAATAAACCCTTATTTTTGAAAAAAAATAATTTTAGGATTTATAAAAATTATTCCTATAAACTACGTAAAATGTTAAAAAATGAAAGCCGAAAGAAATTTTGAATGATTTCAAATGGACCAATTCATCTGAAAAGATAAAGACAAACATAATTTCTTTGATATTCGTCTTTTGTTTGAATGGACAGTGTACACCTGCCCAAGAGCATCGCTTGATGTTATTTCTGCTCGTTCTAGTACAATCTGCCCTTGTTTTCGACCTTGCCATGTCTTGTTTCCATTGTTAGAAGTGTAGTACTTGGGTACTTCATTGTGCAATAGGGTGCGTACTTGAACTCATCTTGGGTTCTAAGTCTGAAGACAGGTGTGAGTGCTGTTTCCTCAGGTGCTTGGGCACGTTTAGCATCATTTTCTGTCCTGAAGTAGTCTCTCTGACTATTTTCAAATTGGACGCTTAGATGAATAACGGTGGGGTATCGCTCGTGAATCGGGAAGTTGAGTATTATCCATACTGCTTCGTTGCTGCTGATGTATCTCCCCATTTGATACTGGTAGATTTCATTTAGATTATTTTCTGCACTGATGATTTCAAACACAGTCATTTCGGGTACTTTGTTGACGTACTTACAGAGGTACTTCATAGACTTCACAGAATTGCAATACTCTACGTTATTATGTGCATTGAAAATTTTTGTTAACAAAGGGCAGTACGGAACAATCCAAGTATTGTCCGCAGACACTTCTAATTCTCAAAAACTGATGTTTATAGTAAATTCCCATCCGACGATATAGCGAATATCTGTCCTGTTTTTTTTTGTTTCAAAAAATGGCGTAGGTATCGCTTTGTGCAAATTCCAACCTTCATACATGGAGAACGTGAATTTATGCTTCCGCATGGGACGTGCATCATCTGCTTTGTTACAATGCAAAAAATATCTGGGTCTTCTTGTCGATTAGAGATTTATGCATTAATACAGGCATCCACTATGTGAACGTGTAATGAGTCTTTGAGACAAATGGGAATGTGGGCATGAGGAAGTCCTCACTTCTACCACTCTATAGTAAACATATGACACTTAACTTCCCCAAAAATCTTTGTCTTTATGATAAGATTCATGAGCGTCTTTTTGCTTTTGATGCAAGACTCTTGCCAACAAATCATGACGATCCTGTGGTTTTTGCCCAACAAATAGTTCTTGCTGTATCTCCGTCCAAGTGATTATTTTTTAATTCAGTAAATTACAGTAGACGTTCAAAAACGATAATTGCTTGCTCTATCTAATGGTGCATCGATTGTTTTTCTATAATTATTATTTCTCATGCATCGGTCAAAAACGTGTGAAACATCTCCCAAAACAACACAAAACATTAAATAAAAACATTTCTAGATTAAATTTTAAAATTCGGGCTTCGAGGTGTATTGATTCACCATTACAACTACCAGTGTGCCAAATCTCAACGCTGTAAGCGCAATATTTTTAGTTTAAACTTTGATCACACTCACACAAACATTGCCTTTTATAAGTATAGATGAATATACGTAATATCTCAGAGAGCTTGGTTTACAGATTCCACAAAATTTTGGTGGAATAAAATATGAAAGCAAAATGTATTAAGATATTAACTCAGCTTTCAACAATGAAAGAGAAACAAGCAATTAAATATTTGTTTAAACAATGGAATGCGTTGCAACAAGAAAATATTGTATGGCAACTCTTTCATTTAAATCAATCTTTTAGATCTTTAAAAAAAATCATTAGAACGGAAATAGTTTGTTCTTTCTTATAATGTATCTATTCTCTTGATACGATTATTAGAAAAAAAACGCAATGGAGAAATGAGTATGAAAAATCACTCAAATTACCGCAAAATATTAGATAAAATATTTTCTAGATTGAATTTTAAAAATCGGGCTTCCAGGTGCATTGTGTCACCATTAATACTACCTGTGTGCCAAATTTCAAGGCTGTAAGTGCAATATTTTACGTCTAAACATCGCACACATACAAACATTGCCTTTTATATAGAGAGAGATTATAATATCATAACAATAGATCATAAACATTGCATTAAATATGAAATTCTAAAATAAAGCACAAGATTGAGATAACTATATCTGTAATCTAATATAATCTAAGCCATCCACAACTTTCAACCGAGAACCTTACTTAACGCAACAAGCGTATAAATCCCATACCAAACCATCTTCAAAAATTAAATCTTCTCCCCATCAAGTACACGAAACGTCTCATGTAGACACAACCTATTTGAATACATTAGCCATTCGTCCCTGCAAAGTTTAACCACGCATTGACAAAACTTCCCAAGCGTCAGTGTTTAAAAAGGCGTTTGACCTCACCAGTCAGTGCAGTGCCCAAGAATTGATTTCGCTTTTCGCAGCGGCATCAGCACTTGTCTCCGTAGCTGTCACTTGAGAGAAGGAAATTTATTCCGTCGGATGACAAGCTGCGTTTCCTTGTTACCCGGCCTTTTCGAACTCTTTTCTTTAAGAGCAAACGATGACATTGGCCCCCCCCCCCTGAAGAACAGCCCCTTCCCTCGCTTGGTTGGTTGTAAAAGTCGTGATGTCTCTTTTCAGAAGGAAAGTGTGTTGTGTTTTGTGTAGGGCGCCTGTATAGGAAACTGGATCAGACGTGTGTCCTGGCTGGTTCCAACTTGGGGGAAGTGTGACAGTTACGTTTTGCTAAGAATTTGCTTTTATTATTATTGTAATGATTCTTAGACGCATTTGGGGTTAGGAGATTTCTTGGATAATGATGCAATAGAAAATATGTTTGCCAAATCTATTTCTTAAAGGTTTGCTTTATGAAACATACGGTTTTTCTCCGTGAAGAAATTTTTATAGAATCCTTCCTTTTTCTGAAATACTTATAATATTTTATTATATCTCATTTCACTATTTTTTGTTGTTGTTGTTTAGTTTTCTGGGTTGATTAGTGGTTGGTTCGGATTGCGGATTTGGACAGTCGAATTTTCTATTATCATTGTAATGATTGCACAGATGCATTTTGGGTTAGGATATTTCTTGGGTACTGGTGTAATATAAAACGTGTTTGCCAAATATATTTCTTAAACGTTTGCCCTATGAAACACTCGGCCTTTCTTCTTGAAGCTTTCTTTATAGAATTCTTTCTTTCCTGAAATATTTATACCTTTTATTATATCGTATTTCATGCGATATCTCGTTTCAATTATCATAACTTTTTTTCTAATGTTTGGTTACTCTCAATTTGGAGTTTGTTCAGTAGATTAGTGGTTAGTTCGCATTAAGGTCGAATTTTTTATTATTATTGTAATGATGCTTGGATGCATGTTGGGTTAGTAGATGTCTTAGATAAATGTTAATATGAGGTTTGTTTGCCACAGATGCTTCTGAAAAGTTTACTTTATGAAAAAAATGGTTCTTCTCCTTGAAGCGTCTTTTATAAAATTCTTTTTTTATTTAATATCTTTTATTATAAATTCAGTTCTATATCCTATCTCAATTCTCCTAACTTATTCTTAATTTTGGCTCACTCTCAACATAGAGTTTGTTCAGTTACATTAATAGTTGTTCAAACTGGGGAGTAGAACAGTCGAAATTTTATAATTATTGAAATGATTCTTGGAATACATTTGGGGTTAACACATTTTTTGAAAAATAAAACACGTTTGAACCAATTTGGTTGCTCTAAATAAAAAAATATACACACATTCACTTTTATAGTTTTTAGAGATGCACAAACCCTCTGAGCGGTTAACTATTTTGATCTACTTGCTTTAAAGTCTTAAATATTTGCTTTTAAAGTGAATAATTGGGTCTTTATTGATTTCAATCAAGTCTCTGGAATCTTAAAAATACTTTATCCATGGGAGTTTAAGAAATTATACATATAAACATGAATTATCTGCTTTTGAACACAATATGAGGAACGGGAAAATACGTCGAAAAGGCTTAGAGGATTAAAACGCCAATATTTTTGTAATAGTAGTAATAAGCTATTAAATGTATATTTATACCATTTGCATAAAAATCAATCTGTTTTAAATAGAATTTTATTTAATAAAACTATTTCTTTAAAAGATAATTATTATTACCCTTTTCCCACATTTCTATTCAAGATTGAAAAATTAGTGTCACTTCGAAACATTTTCCAATGGAATGTATTAATTCCACCCCAATATTGTTCCAACTGATACGTAATTAGGAAACGATTTAATTAAGCAAGATTGATATCTAATTAGGGAACGGTCACTTATTCAAAGTCAAAGGCGGACACGAAAAGTTCTTTCTTCTTCTGATTCAATCAGATCGAAATGTTTCCATTGATGTTTTTTAAATTACCATTATCTTTGTCATTAAATGCTATATATATAATAAAACCCCGATAAACCGAACTCTGGTTAACCGAAACCCGTATTATGCGAAATGCCTCTGAAATCGCAAATCCAAAAAGCACTACTGTACTGCACGTAAATAACCACGAAGGCGTGACTTTTTGCAATGGCATCTCCACTTTTTTCTTTTAAGTTTACCCAAGAAAATCAGTGCTAGTGTAGGTAGTATTAGAATTCTAAAATTAAAATTCATGGGCAATAGCAATATTAATTACGATATTGTTTACCTGTGCCTATCAGGCACATTGCGCCCGAACTCTTCGGTGCGAATATTGAGACCGACGGAGGGTTAACTTTAATAAAGAGCAGACGTGTAGCCTACAAATAGAGTTTTGAATTCGTTTTACATTCAAAACATTTCAGAATTACATACTGTAATAAAATGCAAAATAATAATAGATTTTCATGGCTTAACCGAAAAAAATCATTATCCGCAAAGGCTCCCCCCCCCCCCCCCCTTTAGTTCGATTAACCGGGGTTGTATTGTATTTTAAAACGATTTGAAGTAAGAGAGAAGTAGATCTCAGCTGCAAAGTACTCTTACCCCCCAAAAAAATTCGTTCACTGCGGAGAAAATCCGGAGAGCAACTCTTTCTCCCTTTAACTTAGACGGGCTATGGGCTGTCGGGCGAGCAGCTCTGGCTGGCACGGAGCCAACTGAACGGGAAAAAAATGCTCTTTTTGATTTATATTTCTTTTTTTCCTCATTCCCACACAAAGTGGCAATCTCATTGGCTGTTTATGGGTTTTGGTTTCGGTTTGCGTTGCGTCGACAGAAACACATCTGGTTGATTGATTATTTGCTGTCTTTAGATTTATTTTGAAGAAGATATTCATTTTTGGAAGAGTGTTATCGAGTGAAGTGGGCGAAGAGGGAAATGTGTATGTGGAGCTCTGACTTTTTTTTTAACTTTCTGTAAGTAAAACTAGTAGTAAATGTCATATGCTGGTTATTTAATTTGTTTGAAAAGCAGTAAATTTCATATCTGGCTTAGGAATTAAAAAATTTGGCCTACTGAAAGATAAAGTAGCATTTTAAAAATGTATTCTCTTGATAAATATTATCTTGCAGCCCTCCTCGTTCCTGAGCTCACGAGCCGCCACTGCGAATACAATATTTTAATGTCGTTTTTTTTCCCTGTCCATTATTTCAATGTGGTTATTTTCCTGCTAATATTAAAAGTGCAGTAAAATCCTGCTAATCCGGACTAGATGGGAGCGGACCCTGTCCGGATTAAACGGAATTTGCCTTCAAATTCACTTAATACAAGTTTTAAATGGGTAAAACTATAAAACTCGATGTTTTTTCATAAATACAAACAACTTTTAAGACAGCTTCATTTTAATTTTAATACAACTGTATACGTAAACCTAAATCCCGTCCGGGTTAACCGGATGCCCAGACAAGCGGTGTCCGTATTAGCGAGACTCTACTGTTTTTTTAATGTGATTTCTTTTCCTGTCAATATTAACAATATTTTAATATGGTATTTTTCCTGTCAATATTAGCAATATTTCAATGTGGGTATTTTTTCTGCCTATATTAACAGCTTCATTGAGAGTATTCTTAGCACCATCTTCATTTCTCTGTATTTCTTTTTGTAAAAAAATGGACAGGCCATTTTTGGTATTCGATAGTTTCATAATTATATGTAATTAATTAAACACCAGATTGTTGCAATATATGTTATAATATTAATTGTACTCGTACGGTCGAACATATTACTTCCGTGCTCCCAATTGTTGCCGAGAAATTCTTGAAAGAATGTTGACTCGCTTTCACCTACAAGAAATTTTAACACCAAAACATCAACTTCAAAACTGCAATTCTTTCCTTTTTGACTCAAACTTCCCCCCCCCCCCACACACACACACTCCAAGCGATTTTTCGACAACGGTCATCATTTCTTGTAACCGCATCATCGTTTCTTCGTTTTCTTCCCCTTTTTTTGTACCATTGAATGCCACAAAACCATACTTTTTTCAGATTTTTTTCTTGCAAACAAGCATTTTTTAGTAATTACACAATCCTAGCTTTCTACAGCTCTTCTTTATCCACAAAAAAATATTTTACCTTTTCATCAAATACTCGGAAATAATTTTTTCTGTGTATTATTTGAGCAAAATTATTCAGACTTTTCAGAAGTTTTGTTTTTTGTACGCAACATTTTGTACTTTATTTTGAAAACAATTAAAATGACTTTACGGGAATTCTCAACTCGTGTAAAACTACTCCTTCTTTTAAACTAGGTTTATTTCTAGTTACTCTAGGCTTTGTACTAGGTTCTTTTTATCTCAATTGAATATAAACTAAACCATGTAAAAGAGGCTAGCACACTCTTGTATTGAAAAAATATTTTCAGCTATATATGCGTCACTTTTTCAATAACCTGAAAAAATTTAATACAGTGAAATTCGAATTTTTTCCCTAGGCCCTTAAATTTCCGAACAACATAATGTTAAAATATCATCTATATTTCAATTTTAAAAAAGCTTAAGTCTAAATTAAAAATTATAAAGATTCTCCTGACATTTTGAATTGTTTCTGTTAATAAGTATGTTCGTACCTACACTCTAGAACTTTACCGCTGTGCTATGTGTTTAATTAAAAACACAGTGAAAAATTTCTAACTTCTTAAAAAAACTTTGAGCATGGAAAATGTGAATTGGTAAATTATATTGTTTATTTTGAACTTTTATTTCACTATTATTGTACTCAAAATGCTGCATGCTGTTTGTTTATCAAATTTAGTTATTTATTGAAATTATTATTATTAAAATTATTATAATTACCACTTTTATTACCACACTTATTAAAACTGCTTACTGTGTATTTATTATTGTTATATCCAGTCGCATTCCCTTAGTGTTAAGAACGAGAGGGATTGAAATCTGTAAAAGTTGTTTTGTACCAAATGCTTGTTTGATGCTGGAAAGCTGTCTTAGAATGATTCACAGTGTGAGGAATGCAGAGAGTTAGGAAAACTAATTTACCAAAAAATAACTGAAAGCTAAATAACAAATACTCAATAAAAATAGCCCTGAATACAAAGTTGGCATTCAAAAATGACTACAAAGATATTTTGTGTTAAAATTACTTAATAAAAGACACACTTGTGCTTGTGCCAGTACTATTGTGAGTAAGCATTGATCAACGAATCTTCAGATGGGAGGCTTTTGATAAGATTCTCTGAAATAGTGCTAAGTTTTTTGTTTTGTTTTTTCCCCTGCAAAACTGAAATCTTTCTTCTAAATCAGAAAATGTCTGTCTTTCAATTAATGACTTTATTTTAAAGGAAGCATAATGAGACACAACAAGCTAATTTTAAAAAATAGACATGTTTGAGATTGATCTAAGATCAAAAATAGTAAGGTACGTTTATGTTTATGTGTCAGTACATCGCTGTATTGTATTAATCATTTATTTTTTTAAATATTTTTGCAATATATATAACTATGCTTATTCGTCAAGATTGTTCAAGCATTTTCTCAGATTGATAAATAATATTATTCGATAATTTTGTGAATTTCCTCAATAAATTCTGGCTCACCACTGACCTCCTTGCTTGCATGATGCATGTGAAACATACCGTGCCAATTTAATTTTATAATCTAATTTGCATTTTCAAGGGGGAAAGTATGGGTATCACGGCAAAGCACAAGACAGTGTGCAGTTAAGTTTTAAATGTCACGCACATTTACGTTTGTCACGTGACTGTGAGATCACATTGACTGACTCCTTAATTCTAACTTAATGTCCTTTTTCATATTTGAAATGGAAAAAACGGGGGAATTTTTACTCTTAATTTTTAGATTACTGCGTAGAAAAATCAAAGGTACCTTCTTAAGATGGAGATCTAGCAGAAGAAAATGAAAATGCTTCGCCTTACTTCAAGCTCATTGGAAGAAATGTGATTCCTTCGTATCGCCTATGAGTTACTTGTTCTTGTAGTTTTAAATCCATTTACCATAGCATATCTAGCCAAATCCACGAGTCGACTCGTGATGAGGGGGGGATACGTAGCATCCTCTGTTGGTCAAAGAGACCTTGGAGCAAATAGGTAAATGTCAGACCTAATTCCAATATATAAAGGAAATTGCCTTATTGGAAGGATTTTAGGAAAAACTTGACCACATTTATGCTTCACTTCTAGGAAAAGCAAGCAGCAAGAATTTTTTTTACTTAAGAATACATCTATCTACCAGTTTTTGAATAATGCTGATGAACAGCACAGCCAAAGAATGGAATCTATAACTTTCTGCCTCCATTTCCTCAGCCATGCGATGACTTAAATTCACAGTATATATACCAATGTGAGTTTGTTCGCAAAGATGAAACAATTGTTGTACAGCATTTATACCCCACTTAAAGTTTAGCTTACTTTAGTTATATTTACCTCCCGCATATTCTTCTTTCCCCTTGTCCCTCCTTACCCTTCTTCAATCGTCTTGAATGCGGTTTTTTTCATGAGAGTTGAAAACATAATTCTTTCTACTACTTTTAGTTTTTATGTAACATTTTTAATTTAAAATTTTATACAAATGATGAACTTCTATGTAAAATCAAAAGAAAAAGATTATGTTTCTCATAAATTTTCTATTTTATTTAATTCATCAAAATAATTTATTTTACACATTAAAAATAATTTATTATTTTGAGTAATAAATGCATTTTTCAAGTGAAACGTGATTTGAAAGCAACAGCTTCACAGCTGCCTTTTTCAGATATAGTCTCATTATTTAATCATTAAACTCTGTAAGAAAAAAACGATAGAATATTTTCTTTAAGAAATTTGCCTTGCGTATAATGTTTATTCTCCTCTAACTAATTTGTTCCATTTTTAATGGACAAAAACACAATAAGTAAATGTTTATTACCAGTTTCTTCTCGGGCATTTCCTGTAACATTTCTAATTATGCGAATTCATTTTAACTCAATATTTATTCTCCAAGAAGCGGTAATGATGAAGTTCATTTAAAAAGTTTCAAAAAAATCACTTGTCATTAGAACATGTGTGTAACTAATTTGTGATCATTAGAAAGCTAGCTAATCATGATATTTGAAAAGTTGTAAAAAATATGTATTTTTTTCAATTAGTGCTGCAGGTCTGCTGATTATTGTCTCCGAAATTAATTTACAACGCTAAAAATTGGAGATCACGTTTTGTAACTAATTTATGATCTTTTTTAAATTTGTTTTGATTGGAGTAAAAAAGCAAATAGAAGTAGGTTTAAATTTTTACCAAGATCATTCTTGTAAGCATGGAAGACAACGAGCTAAATTAACCGTAGTTGAAATTACATTGTATTTTTTCTAAAAAAAAACCGGTATAAATCTAACAAATAAGTGTAAAGAAAGCAGAAAATATTTTAAGAGTATAATTTTGAAAGTACTCTTTAAATAACACTCATTTAGAAACTTAGTTTTATTGAAATTTCTGTACTATAAAATTTTCCTTCCCCAAGTAAGAAAAATAGTTAAGTGACAAATGCGCACGTTCCTCCCAAAGGACTGGCGAACGCACAACAACAGCGGCACCATGTGGAGTCCGAGCTGAGAGACGAGCCAGAGAATGACCCCAAACACATTAGATTTAAACCTTCTTAGTTATAAACTGATAATCTAAATGTTTAGCTCTTTTAAATGTTTTGTGTTTGTATTAAGGGAAGTACTATTAATTGAAACTAGGCAAAAATGGATTTCACTGAACAGAAGAAGGTCAAATATTTTATTTTAGTTATGTAAAGAAGTTTTTAATGGAAAATGAAGTATTCTATTTGAATCACTTTGATTTTCTATGAAACTAATTTATACAGACACAAGAGATAATTACGACACACGTTAAATCGTTTGAATAGAGAAGTTAACCATAGTTACTATTACAGAGGCAATTCCCATATTTTTGAACGATTTTGACATAATATAAATCAGGTTCATACATAAAATCATTGCGCTTTAATTGTTCTATTTGATTGCTCTCGTTTTTAACTCTCATTCCTTGTTCCTTATATCCACAATAATAATACAGTTTGTAAAGTTAACACAAGTGATTTTCCCATTCCACTTCCACAGCTTTAAATTCCCTATTTATAGTCCTAGAAGCCCAAACCGAGGAAATTTCATAGGTGATACATCTGGTGATTTAGAAGGAATTTGAGTAAAAAGTAATGGATTGATACCAGTTTCTTGTTTCACATTCAGCAAGAATTTAATTGTGGTTTATATTGTTGCAAAAAACGTCCGGTGAGTGTACGTGAATATAATCCGACAAGCAAAATACAAAACAAAATTTAATTCCACGAAGATTTCAGCAAAACTCTACACACAGGCAACAAAACTAAACAGCGCTTGTATAAGTTAGCAACACAGATCGCTAATAAATCTCAGTAACAGCACTTTCAATAGCGTTCAATGTCTGTTAGCTCACCAACTTGCACTGCAGTGAACGTTTCAAAGACGACTAACTGATCGCTTAAAGTAACTTGGAATTTATACTTTTTCCGACAGGATGTAACGTCACATAGAAGTCTCCCGAAGGTTCACAATATTTCCGTCTCTAGTAGAGACAGGGTCATAATTCCGGCATTTTCTGGAAGCTTCATTTTGTCGCCAAAGTTACCAAATTTTCTCACAGAGTTGGGGATTCATTGACTTGGCTTTCAGTAAAACCTCTGTGAAACTCTCTTTTCTGTCATAAGATTAGCATGTCAGGGTTACAAATTTACAGCCTCGTAACAATATGTAAGGTTACTTGCATTGTCGTGATGGAGTTCTACTTCTTTTTGGGAGTGGATGAAGCGATGATATTGCTTCTTTAAATATTTTCTTTATTTTTTTGTTTGTATGTATTATTGTTGGTGTGTGTGTGTGTGTGTGTGCGTGCGTGCGTGCGCGAGTCTGCGTTCAGCTCTCTAGTTAGTTAAAATTTCTAATGAATATTAATTCAATATTTTTCAACGCAAGTTTACATTTTATCAATGGGATTATTAACATATTTAGACTTTGGATTGCAGATAACCGCAAAGAGTTGCTTAAAATTCCTTGATAAGGTATAAGACATCTTTTAGGCTATGAATTTTGTCAGAATTGGAAATGTGATTTTTGATACGGAATTTGAGGTCCAATTTCATCACTGAAAGAGTTCAGTGAATATATTTTTTTCTGAAAATTTACATAAATTCATGTAAAACCAGGAACAGAGAGCGAAAAACAAAATCACCGCATGTCTCCATCGATATTCTGAAAAATCTAAGCAAAATTAAATTTCATAATCTTGAGTGTGAAAAGAACAGTCCTATAGAAAAAAAGGATATCATTCCAAAAAGAAAAGTCCTAGAGAAGGAATATTGAATTTGACAGTACCTGCAAATAACGTTTTATCCGCCCAACTACAGTACGTACAAATAATCACTTCCTAATTTAATTACTTTTTACGTAAATAAAAAATATATATTGTTAAAGGGTTAAAATATGGTATTAAAAATCACATTCGAAATATATTGAAACAGAATTCAATTAACCATAAAATAAATGAAGCAAACTATATAAAGTCAAGGATTCTAAATTCTTGTTAAAACTTTCTGCAGATGAAACAATCTCGATTTCTCCAAGCTGTATTCCCATACAGAAATGAAAACAAGAAATATATAGAACAGAACAAAACAAAGTCAAATAATTGCGTATGGATATTGTCTTTTCACAGACAATCAGTTTTGAATAAACAATTTCACGTTTCTCATGGCATTGTTAAAAAGCACTTAGCAAGTAAACAATGTATTTGAAATTGAAGAGGATGTTCCATCTAAAATTGCACAAATGTTTCCTTTTTTCTATGGAAAAAGAGAACATGGTAACATCCCAAGGGCCCCTATACCTAATCATGATGTCACGTACAGTTTCCATTTGTCTATTCATACCACGTGATTCCCTTGTTGACCGTTGGTTGATGCGTTTCCATGGAAACTGGCCGATGGAGAAAGGCATGCGGTAATTGATAAGTTTTCTTTGGACGCTTCAACTTGCACAGGGTTGCAGCTTGTTTGGGATTTATCGCTCTTTTTTTGCCAAAGCTCCTGGTTCTTGGGTTACAGTGAATGTGCATTCGCTATATATTTGATGTAATGTTACTTCTGTTGCAGATTTAGGAATCTGTAATGTCTACGACGTAAAGAGTGCTTTAAACTATAAAAGGTGTTCTATACCCGCTGATAAAGAAATACCTTAAATCGTAAAGAAATGTCAACAGCCCTGTATAGTAATTATAATGTGTAAAGCATGTGCATAATTATACACATATTAATTACATTGTTAACACGTATACATTATACGTACAATATAACAATACAATTATTAACCAATTGCTAAAATTTACTGCATTATTAAAGCATATAATTGTTGAATATTGTATACTGTACAGGTGCGCTCTATATTGTACGTGTTAAAATATTATTATTACACGTACACATGTAATAATAACATTATGCACAATATCATTATATACATTATATTATATACATGAATGAATTACAAACACTTTAAATTATACACATTATTATAATGTTATTGTACGTAAATGGTTAGTAATAACATAACGATGCGTGCAATATAACGTGTACGTGTACATTATACAATATTAAACAATTATATACATTAATTATGCAGTAAATTTCAACAATTGGTTCACTTGGTAATTTTTTATGCCTATGTGATGGTAATTCTTTCAGTCTGTTGAAATCTATCCCATATATTTTATTACAGTATTATAAGTCTGTTAAAGCAACAACTTCCTTCTTCCAGTTTTAGCTATCAAACTTTTTTCCCAAATTAGAAGAATGATTTTCAGAAAAACAAGAAATCCATTATTTATTTATTTCGAAAAGTTTGAAAACATCAAAAAAAAATAAACTCATTTGTCTTATATTGCATATTAATTATAAAATGGCGCAGTATCACGTTGTGTCTTAGTCACCAAGTCCAAATCAAAAAATATTGCTGAAGAGAGTTAACCGTTTCTTTCGAAAGTTCCTTTTCCTCTATGGGGAAAGTGGTGATGATTCTTTCAATTAATTTTTATCGTTCCTGCCACACATTGCTAGGAAGTCAAAAAAGGCTTCATGAGATAGACTAAGAAAGCTAACATCACAAAAACTTTCGTTAGTGTAAATAAATATGTTCGAGAACACGAAATCGAACATGGAGTCTTGATATTTTCAAGCGGGAGACTTGGCAATTGCTCACACATCTTTTCAAAAATGTATGGTTAGCAATCTAAATCGAGCTTTTCTAACTTTGACTTTACAGTGGCGTTGCGACAGGGGGCAAGGGGATATTGATGCCCCGGGCGCCAATTTTAGGGGCTCCATGGAGTCGCAGCATTACTGAGTTTATACCACATTTTAAAGCAAGACATGATGAGAAGGCGTAAAAATAATACCATGTAGCGAACGATCACTGAGAGCGATTAGGATAAAATAATCATATCGTCATCGTTTAGGCGGAAATTACTAAGTCCACAAGAACCTTCTAAAGGACTATTGCAGTCAGTTAGAATTTGCAATTAATTATTTTGTCATAGAAACCTGTTATCTAAACATCACTAAATCAGCAGTAGGGGACTAGTAATCTGTAAAATATTTTTTACTATTTATCATAGCGACTCAAAAATAATTGAATTTAAACTAACCACATCTTAAAACTATAATTTTGGACTTAGTGACTTTTGCCTGAACAACGACGATATTATTCCCATTTCGCCAGTTACCCTCGCTACGCCACTAGTCATGTTGACAAAACGTTGGTGCATTTGCGTCACTTTTAAACTCAAATACGATGAGGAGACGACAAAATGCCATGTCCCGGGCACCGTTTACACAAGCTAAGCCACTGGTGATGATGAGGGCTCAAAATCCCTACTAAGAATTGTGAGCCACATACCCTCGCTACCCCACAAGTCATGTTGACAAAACGTTGGTGCGTTTGCGTCACTTTTAAACTCGAATACAATGAGGAACACTTTTAAACTCAAATACAATTAGGAGCATTTTTAAACTCAAATACGATGAGAAGCACTTTTAAACTCAAATACGATGAGGAGACGACAAAATGCCATACATACAAGCTAAGCCACTGGTAATGATGAGGGCTCAAAATTCATACTAAGAACTGGGAACCACATACCCTCGCTAAGCCACTGCGACTTTACACTTTTCTCAATTTTGGAGAATATGGCAAATCGGGCAACTGAGGTTCGACAGAGGGAGTACATTACAAATACGAAAAATTATTTCTTGCCTTGTTACTGATTTCATTTCAATATGCGTTGCATATTTTTAAACGAATATTTCCAAATATGTTCTAGCTTTTTGTGAATTACTTTTATTTATTTTCTATGCTGCAAACGTACTTGTACTTGTGTAAATTATGTATAAAATATATATGTGTATTAATTAATAGCATATTCGCATTATATACGTTTTTGGTCGCATTTTTTTATTAAAAACTTATTCAACTCATCTGCATGAAGAAAACATATTTAAGTAAGAATGAAGTTTACTTATTCTTCTGTTCTAAGTTAACAATTTGAATAAAGATTTAATTTCAAGCAAATTCTGAAATAAATACAATCACTAGCTATAAATTGGAATTTTTTGCGAAAAGGGCATAATATAAGCATTTTATGATATTATAAAGAATTTCTAAACTATTTTAAAAGAAACTATGTATATAATAATCATGAAATTTTTTCTAAATTCAAAATTTTATAAATTTCATTTTAATAATGTAATATTTTCATTTTATTATGATCCTTTAATTTCCTTTATGGCTTTAGTCTTTCATGTTATTTTAATTTCCATCTTTATATTTCTCCTTCTTTCGCTGAAAATTTTACCAACTATATTTAATGCTACCAGTTGATTTCTGCTTTGGCGTATATTGATAATCTTTTGCTAGGTATGTTTCATTGAAACTTTCTAGTTTCTTCTATAAATAAATAAGAAAAAACATTGTTAACGATAAAATGTATTCTTAATGGATCTGTTCATGAACTTCAAGTCTAAAAATTTTTTATTTACTCTTTTTTGCTTACTCGCAAACGAAGTTTAAAAGAGAAAATTTTGTAATCGTCAAAAAATTCGGCATCGAAGCTTTGATGAATTTCCAAGTTCAAATCTTCTTGAGTTCAAAATAATTATCTTTGGAATTTCATCTGTGTATCTGCTTCTGTATGTGTCTGTTTATCTCTATGTCAGATCAAAAACGGATCAAGCTATATAGATGAAATTTGGCACGTGGTCTTTTACACCGAAAATGTAGATTTCTTCTGGATTTAGGAAAAAATCCATCCCCAGAAAGTCTAATATTCTGTCCTTTCGCGTGAATGTGAAAATCATAATTTAAAAATGCAACGAGCTATGAACAAAATTTTCCACAGAGTTGTGTCAGAATTGGGAAATGTGTATCAAATTCAGGGACAAACCTTTCAAATGTTTGGCTGTATGTCTTCGAACTTCCACACCACACCTGAGATGGACATTTGACGTCTGCGGCTTTTACAAGAAATTTCCCTATAAGGCGTATCCTTAATAAAATATGTTCCAAATGCTTCGTAAAGACACGAAATTGCCATCAGGCCATCACAGTCCAATACAGGAATTTAGCTTATAGTTTTCAGCAGTGGTGATGGTGTGACGAATATTATTCTTGCGTTCCACTAACAACTATGCTTTCCTACCAACCCAGAATGAGGACATCTAGCAACTAATATGCTTTATTATTCTGCATAAACATCAGATCGTAGTACATGGAATCGGATCTAGAACCTTAAAAATATCTGGAACCATGAGGTGTGCCCAGTTGAAAAGGATATTTAAGAACTATTTTAATTATAGTTAACGTGTAACATGACACCTACACATAATTAGCATTGCCCTTTCGTGCAGTCATCGTGGGCACCCTTAATTACACTTAGGAATGAATGGCTTCAATTTTTGAACGCCGGGGTTGTTGATGAATCCAATTTTCCACGGTGTCCTGTACTTCCTTCCTTGAGGTGGATCGTTCACCGTGCAGTGCTTTTTAAGGACCAAATTTATCAAAGTCACATCGAGAAATATTGGGGTTGTACGGAGGATTCCTGAGGACTTTCTATAGAATTTTATTAGCAGATCGATTATCTTCTTTATAATATGTTCAAGCGATGTCCTAGAGCAGCATTACCACTTTCTAGAACTTTCCTCTGCTCTTGCTTCTAATGGCATGCTCAGCAGCTAAAGCATATTGCAATGCTACCACTCCATGCTTAGTTGGATAGCAGTGGGCAAACATACTAATCCTTCGCGTTTAGACTCAACACTGCTTCAGCAAAAGTCTCCTTTCCGTATGGGTACAACTTCTATACACCATATCGTCACTTAACAAGACCTGTCTCAATTTTTTGAAATTTGAAAGAGGAAGAAAATAGTTTTTTGCAATCAATAATGCATATGGTAGGTGAGCCAAATGTGGCAGTGTTCCTAATGTAGCCCACCCCCCAAAAGAAGAATTAATTTCATTTTTAATTACAACATGATCCTACTGCATTGTAAATCATGTATATGCAGCGCACGTGGCTGAAACGTTTGAAGAGATCACCTTGATCGGCCTCCATGGTATGCAGTGATTTCACTTTTGAGGAGTACGTTCTAATTTCCAGGTAAGAAGATATTTTAATTTACACGTGTTTAAATTCTTAGAACTTTGAGTTATGATACGATTTCTGAAAGCTTATTTCTTTCTCTTTAACCACATTTACTTCAATTCTAATAAATTTATCATATTAATAGTTTTTAGTCGCGCAAATGGCGACCGTATGAATGTTCCCAAGGTGGTCCGGGTGTCGGGCCACCTTAGGAAACAAATATGGAAATTAGGGTAGTAAGGGCAATTTTCAAAATTTCTAATTAAATATCTGAAAAAAAATTTCACCGTTCATTGTTAAATTTATAACAAAAGTTACATTTTTTATTTAATTATTGAATGGTGGTTATAGTTCTATTTGAATATCAGAAAAATCTCACGAAATCTAAAAGAAACTTTTGTTAATTCTTGGCTAGTTCTTGTTATGAGTATAAACATAAAGTATTGAAGATTGTAATACTCTTCCAGAAGTAAAAATAGTTTTTCGAGTATTTTTTTCACATTTTAAAAGTGATTTCAATATATGGGCCACCTTTGCAACACTATGCGCCAAAGGTGGCAAACTAGCTGCAATTTTGAAATTGTATTATAAAAATTATTAAATTTAATTTTATGAAAAACAGTTTACTTGATATGTGTTAGAGATAAGTGCAAAATGTTACCAAAAAAATTCTGCCATACTCACCTAACCAGAAAATTTTGAAAAATCCTCACAGCTTAACTATAGCCACCTTTTGCTCACCTACCTTATTTCTGATTTTTTTTCACATCTAGTAGGAACCTGCGGTCTCTAGTTCATATCAGATGCTAAAATAGTTTAGAATTATTCGCTGTTGGTTGTGAAAAACTGAGATTTTTCTACGTCTTTGAATTTTCAAAAAATTGAGATGGGTGGTGTTGCCTGTTAAGCGATGATAATCCAAAAACTAGATTGATATTGATAGAAAATCTGGAAAATCTCACTGGATGTAGACAAGATCACTAACAGTACAACTGCGGAACCGCAAATAAGATCTGCCACTTGACTAAATAGAGATAAGAAATCAACTTATTCTGAAGTCATACACTTCAAATATGCCACTTTTGAATTCTTTTACACATCTTGCATGAGGATAAAAAACTTGACCTCACAGCTCAACATAGTACAGTGTGCAGTTGGATGTTGGATAACTTCCTCAATTTAGTCTGTTGTATGATTATAACGCCACGTGAAAAAAACCCATTAACACCATAGAAGAACAAAACTCACGATCATCTTTTCTAAATTATCTAAAGTTTTATTTACCATGACTTAAACCCGAATGCGTCTTCGCTACAGCTTAAATCATACTACATCTTTATTTCATATCTAGACGATGCAAAAATAAAAGAGTTAAATAAATATTTCTTAATGTGAATGCTATCTAGATCATTTTTATTTTGCTAAATCAAAAATTTTTGCCAGTTTAAGACTGCGATGTAAATATTCCAGACTCCTCTTCACTTAAATTAAATGTCTTTAGCTATGTAATGATTGATCCTAAAAAAATTTTCCGAGATACATTTTAACCAGTTGCAAAAAAGTAGCATAAAAATTTTCCATGCGAAATTTGAAACTAATCACTTAAAAAGAATTAAAAGAGCTTTTAGCAAGGAAAAACTAAGAAAAGCTTTTACAGACTAGAATAAGGAATACAAAAAACAAGATACATATCAAAGCTGAGAAAGCATGATTTTTAGAAATGAATTTCTCATTTTGATTTCTTAACATCTAACAGTATTTAAATGCATCCAATTATTAAATCAAATGTAGAATGGCAAAAGTAAGTATAAAAATATACGAGCAAGCATATATTTTAGATTAAATATATTCCTGTCAAACAGTTTCAAACCAATTCCAGAAGTCACTTCAAAAGAAGCAATATCTTTACATTTTCTAGGCCAGAAGGAAAAAAAACGTCCCCGTTATTGATTCACCGTCCCCTTACTTCTGACAGGGAATCAATTATCATTTCATTAAATGGAATGGCAACAGTATACCAGAAAAAACTACCAAAAGATTTCTTTAGAACGAATCGATACTTCAAGTGTCAAAGTGAAATAAAATTTAATTCGCATGGTAGAGGAAAAAAGTAGATAGAAAATTTACTCAAATGAAAATATTAGATTTACAAAACAATTTCCCGTCAAATAAATGGCGACAGATGTCACGGATTTCGAAATATTTAATCTAGATTCATCTAGGAGACCATGACAAGAGTTTTAGCATTTAGTTCTTCTACACTAGACTGCATAAATTAAGCAGCATTTTAGAAATAATTGGATGGAAAAAATTTCGTATTGAAAAAAGAAAATATTTTCTAACGCTGTTAGAATTTATTTGCTGAGTTTGAATGAATATATATATTTAAACAGTGGAATAGGAAAATATTTAAAATGTTTCTTCCGGTTAAAAGTACTTTAGGGAAAAAAAGTATCCTGTTTTGGAAAGTCTCCAACTTATTGTTTCAGTTAAAGTAAGATTTTTTTTATTTTTGTTTCTTGCTTTTCTCTTTTTGAAACATCAAGGCTGTTATTTCTTCCCAGTTTTAATCATGTATCTGCAAGATTAATTATTAGAATTGAAAAAGAAAAGTTTCAAATATGTTATTTGCTTGTAGCTTCAATAGATGTTCTCAGTTTCTTTAAAATATATTTTGAAAGAGAACTATATTGCTTCTCATAGTTTAGAGTTTCCTCGATTGTTTTTATGTATATTAGAATGCTGTAAGTTTGAAATTATTGTTACAGTTATTAAGATTTATTAGTTGTTAAAAATTAGTCTTAAAAAATGTTTTTCTTTCACCTGAATTTATTTAATTGACATTGTAAATAGTTTTTGAACATTAAAAAATATTTTGAATTGCTTACATTTATGCTCCAGTAGGAAATGACTTATATTCATTAAAAAATCAATTGTTACAAGTTATGCTGCATTGGTAGATGTCAAAGCCCTATCTGTTTCTATTATTCTACAAATTTCATTTCAAATTGTATTCAGTAATTCTGTAGTGAGGTTGCTTCTTTCCGCGTTGTTTAGAAACAGTACTAAGTGAAATTTAGGAGTAACACAGATAACAGTAATCCTTACGTTATTTATCGAAATCTTGTTATAGGAGTGCCATGTTGTAAGAAACAGAAATATTGTAGATGAGACTGCGTTTCATGCTACAGTGAAATCGTGTTATATGATTAAGAGTTCTACAAAGGATAAGATATTCGATAGCGCATATTTCCATACATAAAAAAGCTTTAATAGGTTATAAAAATTAACAAGAACACAAAATTCTAAATCCGTTAAAGAGCATATCACGTAATTAATCTGCAAATTAATTGATTTGTTACGTTACAAGGCAGAATCATCTACAAAATAAGAGTTTTTTTCACTTTACTTAAGAGATGTACCGTATTCAAAAAGATTAAACTGTAAAAATTTGTTTCTTCCTGTAAAAGAATGGCATCCAAATTTAGTTAGAAATCATCTATAATTTTGATGAAAAGACCGCATACCAAATTTTATCCGTCTAACTTGTTACGTTTTCGAGTTATAGAGCTCGTTAACAGACATAATTCCAAAAATGATGGTTTTTCGAGCTCTGGGAGGTATAAAACGTGAAGATTCATCAAATCAAGTCGAATTTTTGACAATTGCAACAGTTTCTCTTTGAATATTTCGTATACCATAAAATGAAAATGACAAAAATAATGAGGAATTAATAAATGAGAATTTAAAATAAAATAATTTTTCAATAGTTAATCGGTAAATTTTAATGAAATGATTTCAAGATTTTCTTATTTTATATTACAAATGAAAGTTGTATTAATATAAACATCAACGAATCTAAAGGAATTAGCTGTAAAAGATTTTGCTACTCTATTTAATGCCCCTATTCAAAATTAGAGAAGCTCTATTCTAGAATATTCCCATAAAATTTTCAAGAAATTTACTGGGAATACTGTAATTCCATTCAGGACATAACAGAAGAAAACAACGAATTGTGTTGGTAGAGACAAGATCATTTCTAGAAAACATGAAGCAACAACCAACCTCCACATAAAGGAAGAACAAAACACCAATAACGTTCGGTTTACTAATTCCAGACAGACACTTGAGAGAAAAGCGCCTTCAATCATAATCTTTGCTAATAAAAGGAGTTCTTCCAGTCAGCAGTTTTGCATGGACGATTATTCGGGGTGAATTTATTCTCTTAGAACAGTGAGAAAATGTCCATGAGAGATTTGTGGGCAACAGACTGTGCAATATTTCAGGGCGCCATAAAAGGTTGCGAAAATGTAAAAGTGGCGGCGACAAATTTTATGGATTTCTGGATTTGAAGCTTTTTGGTGGGGCGGCATTTCGGGGCGATATTAAAGGCAGGCCCACTTTTGTTGTCAGGATGATTTGGGGTTTCCGAATTCCGCATTTGAAAGAAAGCGTTTTCCAGATATTCTATTTCGTTGCAGGGCGAGTGAATGTTTTATTAAGAAACCAATTGCAAATAGCATTTAATTGTTTGGAGATACAATTAAATTGTTTGGAGATGCAATTAAATTGTTTGGAGATACAATTAAATTGTTTGGAGATACAATTAAATGCTATCGGGTAATTTCGGGAGAAAAATTTAAAATTTATACTTTGATTTCTCGTTCAGTCATGTACAGATTGGATTTATACACAGATTGACTTTCGAAAAATTGGTTTCCGAATATTTCTTTAAATAGTCATTAATTCACGGTAAATGCTCAGTTTTGTAAGTTTTTAATATTTAACATGTGAAACAAGACATTTTTATTAGTTTTTGATTATTAACAGTTGAAAGAAGACATTTTTATTAGTGTTTGATTGTTAACACTTGAAAGAAGACATTTTTATCAGTTTTTTTTATCTTTCATTAACATGTGAAAGAAGACATTTTTAGTATTCAACTACTCATTAAACAGCGAATTAAAGTCAAACTAGATTTTATAGTTACATGATAGTTTAATTGCTACCAATTAATTGCTAAAATTTTATCACTCTTTCATTGTATAATGTTGGTTTATAGTGATATATATTTGAAATGAAATTAAATAAATTAGGCATGTATGTATGTATACATGGCTTTATTTTAAATAAAGATTTATTTAAGAATATAATTGTTTTATAAAAGCCAAACTGGATTTTCTGAGAATATCGGTTAGTAGATTAGTAGATATTCAATTTCAGTTCACCTTTATTAACATAAAAAACGGCATAATTCTACAATAAAGACATTTATTATAATTATAGTAGTATGTTGTATAAATACCATATATTCCTGGTTATTAGTGTAAGCCATTTCTAGTTTCCCATTAAAAATACTGTTTAGATGGCAAAGTAAGAATTAAGCGCCATATTTGTAATATCGATAAAAGGTTTACGAAACACAGAAAAAGACAAAGAAATTTTTTAAAATCATATTTTTCATTTATCAAAATGGTTGGAATCGATTTTAAAAGCAACAATTTTAAATTAAGATGTAACCACTCAAGTGCGGCATGTGATATTTATTCAAAAGATAGTTTTATTTTAAAATATTTATTATTATTTATGTTATTTTATAATTATCCCTTTTCTTGTTCTGTCTTTTGAAACAAAATAAATATAAGACTTGTCGTTCTTTCCCATCCGAGTTGGATGTAGTATAAATTTTATTATGTTAATTTATTATGTCTATTTTAATATGTTATGTTTATCATGTGGAGGGTTCGAAATTAAAGTAAACCAAGACCGTCTTTTGCCCATTTTGGACATGATAATGTAGAAATATTATGTGTTCTGAGTAATAATAATTCAAATCCATAGTTCAATTTGTAGTCACCAAACAACAAGAACAATTAGAAGCCCACTATTATTTTAAATGCAGGTAATCAACTGTGAGACCTGTTTTATCAGAAATGTCATGGACTTGGTTCGCTTTAACTAACTTTTTCCTCCATGTATTATGCATTATTATAGTCCAGTCGACGGGGAGTTTAAATCTGAAAAAATTATGGCTAAGGTTTTATTGTTTTAATCACTTCATTTAGGGCCAAGTATGACTATCTAAAGTTTTCCTCCGACGACGAGGTGAGCGTTGTCTTCTGGGGGGGGACTGAAGTGAAGTGAAATGTTTTCTCAGATTTTCCTAGATTGCACCAACACTACTCATTCAATGTTAAAAATGATACAAGTAAAAGTTGTAGAGAATAAAATTCTGCGTTGAATAAATACCAATACTATATATTTTGCTGCAGTAGTATGATTACAAACTCTTATCAAAGTTGCAATGGTTTTCCAACTTTCAAAAACCTTTCGTCGTTCTTCCAAAAGATGACTTTTACAATCGAAGAAGTTGTCTAAATAAAATTTGTATGCAAAAATATTCAGTTTTATATGCGTGTACACAAATACCAGAGCGTTAGTGTGGTGTGGAAGTTAAGAGAGAGTGCCAAATAAGGGGGCATTCTCTTTATCTGAGAACGGTTCAAAATTAGGAAGACCATTCTAAAATAGCTTTCATAAAACCAGTAAATGGGACATTGGTCTAACTAAACTAAACCAGTACTAGATAAGCTTACCAAATTTGTCACTTTTTTATAAAAATGAAGAAGAAAAAAGGAAAGGGGTAAATGTGAAATTGCAGCACATGAAATTTTACATTCAATAGGTAATATAAATTTATATTGGATTTGTACTAATTAAGATGGTAAATGTAAGAGAACTATATGAAAATAAACTGAGAACAATATTTTCGTGGTCACGCTCATGGGATTTTACCGAAAAAAATATTTTGATATTCGAATACTCCTATTATTTTTCAAAAAAAAATTACAAATAAAATATAATTTCTTACAAATAATTTTAAATTCGTATCTTTATTAGTGATAAAATTCTTCTTTATTTTTAATGCAAGAAAATGAAATTCACACTAATTTCTTTTCTCAAAGAAAATTTTTATAATCCAAAAAATATATTCGAAACAAAATTCGTCTTCTCAAATGTGATTTTCTTATGAATCATAATGTGGGTGTTGGGATGGCCGACAAAGCAAAACTTCTTTCCTTTAAAATATTTAATGATGATTTAAAATAACAGTTAGATGACTAATTAAAATGATATGATTAACTATGTACAGAAGATCAACACAAAGGAATTATGGCTGCAGGGTTAACATATCTTCTCGTCGTCACAAACGTCTTTTGGAGCAAGCGTCATTTCTCAACATCGTGTCTCGATGTCAGAGCGTCTACTGACGAGTTCTGGTCAGATCCGCTAGAGGCGCCACTCAATTGGCGGGAATGAAGGGAGCTGCCGTTAGTCTGGCACCACAATAATGATTAAAAAA
>BGPR01000159.1:232326-286148 GCA_013235015.1 Araneus ventricosus | reverse complement strand
AGCAAACGTTGATCAATACGTCTATTTATAAAAATGAAGACAGTTTCGGCACAGCAGCCTCGCATCAAAGTGATTCTTCCGTTACCATAGCAACTGAAAGAGGCTAAATTTGAAGCTAGAGATTAGTTTAGTAATCGCTTAAGTGCTGACAAAGACGCGTTTTCCCAATTACTCTTAGAAGTCTCTTTTCAAAAGTCATTCTGTGCGGACTTAAAACTGAGTAGAGTTGCTGATTAAAATTTATTTATTGTTTCGAGGGGCAACCGCGTTAAGAGTTCGCCAAGATACCGCCAGAGAATTTAATTGCTGCTTCTGAAAGATATGTTTAAATTATGTGTAAGGAAGAGGAAATGCATTGAGATGCTGTCTCATTCAACATTTAAATGGCCAGAACAGCTTTAAAAGCTTGTTTATGTATACGCAAGGTTTTGTCCAAATCTCAACTGCTTTTTGACATTGCTTGGTAACTGCTCTTTTGCTTATACGAACAATTAATTCAAGTGCAGACAGTAGATTTAAGTAAATTATAGGTTCGTAAAGATAAATATAGCAAGTTTTAAGAAGTTCTTAGAACTTTCTGTGGGTAATTTAATGGGTGTGTGCTTGACGATGTAATCAATTTTGTTTTCGTTGTGAAGGAATGCTAGCCGTCAAGGTATTGTAAATTATCTCCTTTGAATCGTTAGCTACTTCATCTAATTTAGTCTGTCGATATTTAAACTGGCGAAAAGAGGCACTTTAGCGAAAATTAGGTGATTTTAGCCAGTGACGGCAAGGGGGGGCGGTTGTCCCCTTTCTTTTTTCAGAGAAAAATTCAATTTTTATTTCATTTTATCTGCCTAAACTAGGAATTAAAAAAAAGCAATAATGTTCGAGAAAACTAGCTAATTTGTTAACTAAATTTTTAAATACCCCTATACTCCCGGGTCTTTTAGATGTCTATAAATTTTTTGCCTCCTTACATTTTTGATGCAATCGCCGCCACTGATTTTAGCTTATATATGAAAACTCTCTATTCAAAATACAAATTAGACATTCATTCTTTTAGTGTAGTCAAACGCCTATTTACTTCAATTGGAAGCATTATTGATGGAAACAGCTTTGGCGGGAGAAAAATCTATGATTGGTGGAAGCAGGTTTCGCGAAATAAGAAAATGTAATTTAAGAATGAATGAGAAAATTATTATTGGAAGAAAATAACGAATGCAATGCAAATAGTTTGTAAGTATTTCGCTGGGAATATATAAGTGTATTTAGGCGTAAAAGCAGCTTATTTTGATTCTTAGGTATGAATTTAAATTTTGCCGAAAAACCCACTTGTAAAAGATGTGAGAATGAAACTACAGCAACTTGTATTCCAGACCCAAGAAGGTAAGCAAGTAGTTCCTCACAGAAGGAAAAATTAAATTTTGAAGAAGAAGCAATAAGTTAAGAAACTGAGAAAACATCATTATGGATGAAGCGTGTCTGTGTGAAGAAGAGAGAGTTAATTTTGGGTTAAGTAAGGTTTTTAGAGTTTTCACTGCCACACGTTCTGTAATGCTTTCTTTGGAGATGATGTGATAGTTCCTTCATCTCCTCAACAATCTGCATATCCAAATAAACCAAAGTACTGTCGTGTATGTGGGCTTGGTACACGTTGAATCTGGCGTTGACGGTCAGTCGTCCTCCCTTTAGTGTTGATTGGAAATTTGGAGATTTTTGGGAACAGATTAAGGTTTCTTCCTAGTTGTCATCTGACCACGGTTCAAAATTTCGAGGACGGTACCAAAATAGCTCTAATGTTTCTTCAAAACGGGATGTTAATCTAACTAAACTTAACTAAACTGTATAGCCAACATCTACTTTGATCCATACTAGTATGGCGATTTTATTTCGGGTGAGAAAGAACTGGATGTATCTTACTAGGTGACGGGATGTCTTAGAATTTTGAACCTAAATTTAAAACTGAATGTTGGCTTTGATGGGCAAATGTAACTCTTTAGATTTGCATCTCTACCAATCAAACGTGTTAGATTTCCATTCCAGTTTTAAACTTTCACAGATGAAAGGAGTGGCTTCAAAACATTTTTGCCTGATGCCATCGACATTCCATTTATCTTAGGTCCATAACGCTTGGAAAGTCCAGAACTTGGCAGTAAGTTACCTCTGACATGCATGATCTTCGGATCTTCCATCGTTCGTCCGTAACATATCCCCTTTATGACCATTTTATCCTCCTTTTCACGTTATTTTCCTTCTTATCACAAACCTCAAAGGCATTTTCCCAATTTACATTCTAAAAGAGATAGAATGCTATATACATCTCAGCAGAGACAAATGTTTGATGATTTGATACCATCTGACTAGTCACAAAGTCAAGAATCTACTAAAATGTTCCACTATAACTTCCAAAAGATTTCTTCGTAACCGACATGAAATCCCAAAATATAATCTGCCGAAATTAATCATAAAGATAATCATTAAGTATGCAGAATGTTTGCAGACCATCATTTTCTTGGTACAGATGGATCATAAGTCGGTAATATTCTCCAAATTTTGGACCGACAGATTACTTGAACTCTTACTCCAGGTGTCTGAGTCTTATCATGGTTTCACAATCATTTTCTACATGCAAGTAGGACACAAAGCAATCAAGTTCTGTAGAAATTAGAGAGCAACTGATAACCTGTAGTACTTTGACCTGTTACTCGTAGTCTATTTTGATAAATTCTCACCACATGTGTCAAAACTATATTTGCCAAGAATAACAAATAATTAAATTGTAAAACAATTATGTCATGAATTTTCAAATCAAAATTTTTTGTTCATATCCACAAATTTTTTTAGCTTCTAAAAAATTTCTTAAGATTTCGACGTGATTCTATAATTATTTAGTGATAAACTCTTTGCTGATTGAAACTCTTTGACTCTTTCCTGGGCAAGAAACCAGCCTCACAACAAATAAACAATTTGAGAAAAAAATTCAATCGTAATTTTAAACTTTACGAGTAGAATAGAACTCCTCCAGAGCAATTCTATTTGACGCCAGCCCGATCTCGCAACATTACCATTCATCTTAGGGCCATTCAACTTGGCATGTCCAGAACCGAGTGGTAACTTACCGCTTACATGTATGCGCTTCGAATCTTTCATCATTCTTCGGTAATATTTCTCCTTTATGACCATTTTACCCTCCTCTTTACATTCTTTTCCTTCTTATTCATCCCTCAAAGGCACTCACCCCTCTTTGATGCGAATAGTGATGAAACGCCATTTCTGACGCTGGTAAACAACTTCGTCATTTTGGTTCCTGGGCCCGTAAGTGCCATAAGAAGATTCTGATGTGCCACTCCAGGGACCAAGTCGTTTCTCTTTTTTTCTTCAGATATTTGGATATTCTTCTGCAACGTTCAATTTTTAGCTTCAGAGAGTACTAAAATTCGATGGGGAGATGTTTCGTCTATTCCTAATGCATAAAATATATTCTTCGAATGACTCTGTGATGCTGAATGGATCCTCTAAGGAATATATTGACTGGAATCCGATGTTGATGGAATTTCTGCTTTTGGTGGAAGTGGATAAGGAGTTGGATACTGACTAGATTCAGCTTTATGAATCAATATCATGCTACATATGCTAGACAAAACAAAGAACTTCTTGACTCAATGTATGTTTTTGTCTAGTAAAATATGTTTGATGACTAAAGTATGATTTTTTACCTAGTTTAGGAAAAGAACATCAATTTTTGAATTTGAAATAGATTCATTTTTCTATTCATTTCAAATTAATCTCAATTTTTTTCTGAAAACTCACAGAATTATTTCATAATAAAAACCTAGGATCTAACTTTAAAATTACAGTAGTACTTTCCTAGAAAATGCATAATCAGACTGATCTCAAATTTAATCCAAAAACTTGATTCATCATTTCTTATTAACGAAAGGAGAGAATTTTAAAATTTCCGTTGAACTTTTCTTGACGATGCAAGTTTATTAGAGAAGAATTTTTGAAGCTTACTCAACAAATCAGAATCAAAATTTTAAATACAATATTTCAAACTTGTATGACAATAATGCATTAAGGTATGTAATTTAGTGTTTCTGAATCAAGTGATTCTCCAGTGACTTTCCAACATTTCTGATTTAATACCAAATGGTCTTTGATACGTGAAAAATTATATCTTAATTCTCCTTTTTCTACTGTTTTCGAACAAAAATACTAACATCTCACTTGAATTACATGTGTAGTTAGCATACTGTTACAAAAATCGTTTGGTGTGTGTACGGTGAAAATAGTCCAGCAAGCAGGATAACAGAGAATAACACTTTATTCCCGAATATTCCAGAAAACACGACGCACAGGATAAAGCAGCACTTGCACAAATTAGCGACACGAGCAGATAGCAAATCACTAATAATCACAGTATTAGAACGTACTATAGAACTCAGCGTCAAACAGCTGACCAAGTCGCAATGCGAGCAAGTCTCCAAGAGATTCTTCGAACTCCGAAGACGCTCAAAGACAATTGTCTCATCTCATCAACTCCGGGTTTTATGTCTTTTCTGACAGGATGTAACGTCACATAGAATAATCTAGTAAATTCTGTACATCTCCGCCCCTAATAGAGATATCGAGAAAACTCTAGTATTTTTGAGGTCTTCATTTTGCCGCTAAATTAATCGCCAAGGTCAGGGGTCCTTGGCCTCCATTCCCCAATTGGTACTAATAACCACTGTAAATGTTTCTTTCCAACCATAAGACTAACATTGGAGGAAAGAGACATTACATGTTCGTAACAATACTTTGTCAAATCTTCTTTCAGACTATCGCCCATCTATTTTCTGTTTTGGAAGCACTTTATCTAGGGACATACATCACTAAAATTTACCATCAAAACATCTGTAAATTTCTATGAAAAACTAAAAGTTAAAGGTTTATGCTTAAATTAATAACTAATAAGATGAATTATCACAAGCTGTTCCCATTTTAAAAAGTGTAATACTTATTTGTAACACTCTGAATTAATGATGCAATATTCCAATTATTGATTATTTTCAGAATCCTATTTACAGATACTTTTAGCAATTTTAACGCTAATTTTTCATAATTAACTTTATTAATTATAAAGCTAATAATTAATAAATATATCACTCCCCGTCACCCTATTCTTCTGAAATATTTATTGCATGACAATTATTTTTACACCATCTTAAAGATATGAAAATTATCTTTTTAATGATATTATTTCTATTTCGGTACAATGTTTTCTCTAATTTTAATTAACATTTCAAAATTCTTTTTAAACACAATTTGTAACGATGTTTTATATTGTTATAAAATTAATTTCAAACTAATTTATTACATCATGAAATATTTTATTCACATGCTTTTGGCACTGTTAAAGTTACAATTATCCTCCGAAATCGATAACGATCAGGAATTTTTGGCTATATGCCAAAGAGATTCAGACAGTCTGTCTACAAATTAGCATACACACCACGGGAACTGCTTTGATTCTGTGATGATTTAATATCAAATAGGAGTTATGACAGAGTTTTTTAGCTGAGTGTAGCAGTTTCTTTTCTTTTTTTTATTTTATGTTGATTCATCGACGCGGAACTTCGTTAATATCAAATAAAAAGTTACACTAGAATTAATTTATTTTTCCACTTCTCGGAGATCTTGAATTTCGGTTTAGTTAAAAGGGTTCTTTCTTGTTCTTACTTAATTTTGGAATCGAATATTTATGTATTTTGCAAAACGGAAGTTAGTGTCAATTGATTCATCATTTCTATTTTTCATGCATTTTTTTATTTCTTAAACTCTCTGCCAATGTGCATGAGATTTTCTACTACTACTTTTGTTAATAAATCGGTGACAATCAGATCTGAAATATTGTTGGCAAGCTAAAAGCCCGTCTTAGACGCGCACAGATCTTCTAGTTGTCAATAATTCTCATACGAAAAATTTTCCTATAGAAAGTATACACAATGAATCTATTAAAACATACAATCTTGGACATTTGATGTTAAATATCTATTTGTGAAAGCAATTTTTTTCTGTAGTGAAATGGAAACACAAAATTTTGGAACATATTTGCAACCATAAACAAATTAACCCATTTACGCCCAGCGACCTCATTTGAAGACAGTTAAGTTATCACATCTGTGGCCAAAGCGATAGCATTCCATTCTTTCTTTTTTTGCTTTGCTTAGCAAGTCAAGAAGTATTCACAAACTCCTAAACAATTTTCAACAGGTACAGACCACCAGTTAGCCAAATTTTGAAGTCAAAATGTCGTCATTTTGAAAAATTTTAATTTCACCCTTGAGCTTTTCTCATTTTTAAGGCAATGCCCAAAAGATAAGAAAATAATCTCTATTTCTTTATATTTTTTCATATTTTGCTATATTTTAAAAATCTTTAATATTTATACAAAAACAGTTTATAAAAATAACCTTTTACTGCCTTTTTTCGGAATTTAGTTTTACTCCATCTTAACCTTGTTGTTTTAAGCATAATTTAATAGCAATTTCTTGAAATAAATGCTTTAAGCTAATTTGGGCATTATAGATTTAAGTTTTTGATCTCAAGGGTCTGTTTCCTTCAAAGGTGTCAAAAACTAGGAAAACATCTCATCCTCTCGTTATTTTTATTCTTATAAAAATTGAAAAACATTTTTGTATTTTTAATCCTGTGGAATAAAGAGAACTTCTCTGAATAAGTCACTACAGATTGAATTTCTGGTACAGACGTTAAATGATGGAGGGTAGATTGGTTGGAAAATTTTCGAAGACTATTTACTTAAATTATTAACAATGGCTCTTAAATTTTCTTCATGTCTTATTATAGCATATATATATAAAAAAAGAAAATATGGAAAGTATAAAATGGAATTAATACTCATCAGGAGGGAGAATATCTCATTTACAAAAAAGAAACTTTTTCAAAAATCCAATAATATTTAAAAAGAATTCTGGACAGTATTTGTTATACTGTTTTACCAGAGTACAAATTCTGCAGGGACAAAAGCATAATATATTTACTTTTTATCGGATGGTACACTACAATGCAATGTAACAAACAATGCAAAATGCAACAAAATATGATTAAAATTATTCAGTAAGAATGAAAATGTGATAAAAAATATTCAAAACTTTCTATTCGTAAAGCAGGAAAGTTTGTGTTTGAAATCTTCTTTTTTCATCAAAAATCTTAGTTTTTAATATAAATAAATCTCTTTTTAAATGAATATGTATTCACTGTGGAATGTTTTTTTTAGAATGTAACGTAAAAATATTGAAAAGAAGGCTTTGTTTCTTTGAAAGTTGAATTTGTTTCTTTTCCGAAATCTCTCTTTTTATTTTTTTTGTATTAGATATTAAAAATAAATTTTGAAAACAAAAATCCAAAACGAACATTTTTAAAAATGCCTATGGTAAAAAAAATGTTATTTACTGATGAAATTTATCTAAACACAATACATCTGTTTTATTAAATAAATTTAACAAAATGTTCTTCTTTAGTTAAAAATCTTGAAATGACACTGCACCATAAACGCATAGAAAATGGAAATAATTAAATATTCACTCTTTAATAAATATAGCTGTATCTAATTATGAAAATTTCGTAATGACATGATAAAACACGAAAAGTTATTCTAAATACTGGTTTTCATAATAAATACTAACTTTTATAAATTTGCAGAGTAAACTTTCATTTACATGAATTATATTTATTGTAATAGTAAACAACATCTATCTAATTCTCGTATAAAAAAATCATAGATACGCTTGAATTTTATAAAAACAGTATTTTTCAAAATTTATTAAAAATATCACTTTTAATAAAACCTTTGTATAAATTTGTTGGCCGCATTTATCTTTCAAACGCTGCTAGTCAAATAGTGAAAAATGACTAAAATGAGCTCTTATAAAAGATAAGATGAATACCTGTGATGATTTATTTTTGAAATAAAATTATTATTTTCTTTTATATATACCAAAATTCTGGAATTCAAAACTTTAATCATTCCTTTTCAATAGAAGATTAAAAGATGTCAACAATGTTTTAATGAAAAATTTTAGATATATGAAAATTCAATACTTAATTTCTCTTATGATATTATTGAACTGGTTAGCTTCATGAGGAAATTTCAAAAGATAATATTTTTACATTTTCAAAGAATTAATTTAAATATACTTTCAGAAACATAAAGTCTTTTGATGAATAATTTTTCAAAATAAAACATTTTATTCACTCTCAGGTTGAAGCCCTTTAAAACTATTTTACTAAGGACTTTTTTGAAAAAAAATATTGTTATTTTGTAAATAAATTTTTTCAATTTTCTTTAGTAAATTGTATTGATTTTAACCAGAACTTCTGGAATGTTTTTCATATTAGAAGTAATTTCTAAGAGGTAGTTTTTATTTTAAAAAAAATACACAAATTAAGAAATTTTCCAAAAACGTAGAATGCATTCATTTACATAATATTTTATTGATATGTATTTCATTGAATTTTATTGGGATAAATTGTAAATTTATTGGCCCATTCATCTAATAACATCCTTTTTTCAATTATTCAAAGAAAATGCAAAATGGGAGTAGGATAAAATAAACAAATGTCTTCGCAGTATTGAAATCCTTATCAAGAAAAATCAAATAACATAAATAAAATCATTACCTTTATTGTAAAAGCGTCGCATATACGTCGCCATGTTTCCTCCATGTTTTCCACATAAATTTTGTCAGATTGCGTACATAGACTGATTTTTAAAAAAGAATAACAAAAAAATCAAAATGTTATATCACATTTACTGTCAGAAATATTTCACCTTATGGATTTTAGTTATCAGAAAGTTTTTAAGACTTTAATCAACACCATGAATGTGTACGAAAAATTTGAAACAATTATTAAGTGCGATAAGAGTTAATGACCAAAATTATGGATTTTTTTAAGAAAATATTTATGAACAAGAATAGTAAAATAATTCTGTAGCTGTATGAACACAAACAAAAGATCTAGAAAGAAACTTGCTAAGCTTTATTAAATGTCAGGCGATAAAACTTAAACCATTATTTTTGTAAATTTGGATGATCGAAAATATTCCACTTAAACAACTGCCAATCAGTGCATCTCAAATTCCTATTAATATTTCAAAGATGAATGAAACAGTAAAGCTATTGATTATTCAAGTAAATCTATATACATAGAAAATATATATATCTGACTGTCACAATCTCGAAACGAGTAGCATTATTCTGGTGCCCATTTCTAGTCAACTGAGCAATTTTCAACTTTCAAAATTAACTATTTATTACCTTATTTAATTAAAAAACATAGATCCGCCAGACTTCGGTGTTTCTCTTCTTCTGAAACACTTCTGAAATAATTATTGCGACAAAATTATTTTTATATCATCCTAAAGAGAAAAGTTATCGTTTTAATGATATTAATTTAATTACCGTACAATTTAATTTTAATAAATTTTTCAAAATTAATTTTAGCCTCATTTGTTGCAATGCTTTTTCCGGTTATAATTAAATCAAATCATTCTTTTTTTGTTTCATGAAATGTTTCATTCACGCTTTTTTGCCACTGTTAAAGTTATGATAAATATATTGCTTTCTTTGAGCATTAACCCAAGGTAGAATTTTTACTTAAAATTTTATTTCGTAGAATGCACATCTTTGAATATGCAGGTACATCAATCCAGTGACGTTAGTTTAATTACTACTTAATGTCCTTTTTATTCTCACAAACTTTTAAATTATCTTAATCAGTGTGTAAAGCCATTCTGAGTTACAGAGTCCCGTTCATGTCAACTAGAAAGGACCTAAGGAGGAAAACGAGGCACACTATGCTAAGTTTTTCCGGTCAGTCCCGTTCCGGAAACACCAAAAAGAAAATGATATTTCGGGTAATCAGAGCCAGGCTTTAGCCGATTGCTCCCAATAGGGCCCCACTCAAAGAGCGAAAGCAATGTAATCACCAAAAAATTCGACTTTGGCCAATTTTGGCAAATCTTCACTAGTTAGAACTCCTTGAATTTGAAAAAAAAAGCCTTTTTAGATTTATGGTCTATGAACGTCATACCAGAAAAACGCTACTAGCTGGAAGAATGAAATTTGGTATATTGTCTTTCATTTCTATCAAATTTTCTACGAAATCCGTCTAAGAAAAAAATGAAGTCGGAGGAAGAGCACTCCAGCTGGTTTTTCTTAGTAAAAAACTAAAACCCAAAACTGAAATATATATATAAATCTTTTTTTTTTCCAGTAGGGCCTCGCTCCTCTTAAGGCCAGCCCTGTTCGAGTTATGGCAATAAAAAGCTTGATATGAAGGGACTTCTGTGGCATATATGTAGGGTTGCCATAATTTTTTCGCTTGAAATCGGAAAACGCCGGAGAGGGTGAAGGGTCTTGGAAGGGGGGAGGGGTCAAAGTACAGTATGAGATTCTAAAAACTGCCAACCAGCCACCCTCTTTTATAACACTATCACAGAGTTTGAGGAAGTGAAAAGAAATTTAAGACATCAGAATCCAAAGAAGATATAATTTTGATTAATGTTTGGTAATTCAAAATTATATTAATGAAAAACAGAATTAAAACAAAACTGCAGATCTTTAATTTTCAGTTTGAATCGGGACCTGAGAAAGGATGCTCATCCCCTTTCTCATCAATAATGGATGCAAACAGTGTAAACAATGAATTTTCTTTCACTGGCAGAATGACGTCAGTTTTTTCGGATACGTCAGATTTCACTTATTACAACCAAATTCCTCTCTTGCAGCATTCACTGGCGTAAATCCGGACATTTTGAAGATCCAAACACTAGTCCGGACGTGATCTAGAAATCTGGACGTGTAGTAACCCTATATATATATTTTTTTTATTGTCCACAACGACCCTGCTTACACAAAGCTTGTAAAGCATGTGACGAGTCGGCGGGAAGAAAAATCCCAATACAAAATAATAGAATACAATATAATACAAAAAATTAGGTAATACAATACAAAAATATAAGTAAAATAATACAATAAAAGTAACACAATACAACATACAAATGTGAATATAAAATTAATAAAATACAAACATCAAACATAATAAATTATTACAAACATAAATAATAAATAAATACAAAAAAGCGTAATAAATAAAGAAACATACATAAAATAAACAAGAAATGAAAATTTTATAAAACCTAATAAATAGTAAAAAAACCACGAAGTCTGAGATATAAGTTAATAACCCCACATATATTGAAATTAGGTGGAATAAATGTCGCTTTTTACCTTTTCAGTGTCACTACTGCTGTTAGTTGCAGGGCTGTTTTAACAAATTTGAGGGCCATGGGCTGGATGGAATAAGTTGGTGCCCCATCAGAAAAATAACTAGGAATTTTAGAGCCTATGGCATAATGTAAATACTTAACTAATAATATAATTGAGTAAAAATATCGAATTCTGTGATGAAAGCCTTACAGTTTTGCAGATTGGCGCTTCTTCAAAATAGGATGTTGATAATTATTTATTTAATTGACGCAAAAATATGCATTTTAATTTATAGCATAAGATATACATGTTTATGTGACATTCCAAAATCGATGCTGTCTAGTTACAGCGCCCTAATCATATTTGTATGTAACATATTTAAGATTACAACTTTTAAAAAAATGTTTCAAAATTAAAATAAAACGTTTTAGAAAGTTTATAGGCGCTTTTGGATCAATGGCACCCCTGGCTGCTATTAATAAGCCAGAATAGCCCATTGGATAAAACAGCTCTGGTTAGCTGTTTAAATGATGGAGGTTATTAACAAATTATTAACTAACTTGTTAAAGTTAGTTAATAATTGTTTCAATGAAGTAATTTTATTAGTGAATACATTCACCGAAAACTGAACTTGCAGTTGCTTACTTAGTAACGAAGATGAAATTTGATGGATGTGTCTGGATCATAAATCTGTTTTATTGTGATGTTTGCAATTCTTTGACCTCTTCAAGGACACTATCACATACTTGTGTGTATTTTAAATTCTGTTGAATGAGTTCGGTTTCTTCCGACTCGCTAAATTACTGCAGATAAAATATGGATAAAAACGCAACTAAACAAAAATTAATATCCTTTTTTACACTTTGAAAAATTCCACCTTGACGAAGTTAACTGTGTAACTATATTACTGTTATAAAAACAAAATACATCACCCACTTTGCCTTAACTCGTCCCTAGATACAATGTTTTCGTGCCTAATTTTCTCGATTGTATCAATATCAAGTTATCTTAATATCAGTCTATCTTTTTTCTCACAGAGAAAAAAATTATTACTGCCTTTATTTGGAGATCAAAAGTCTGCATCATCTCTCATTAGCCGAAGCATCTATCTGTAAGAAGAGATCACCATTAACTCGCAAAGCGGCTATTACCTTAAATATGCAGTACTGATTACTTCAATGCCTTTGGAACAACAACACCCAAGAGGCAATACAACCTCCCCTATACTGAGCTCCGGGGGCGCATCACAGCTGGAAATCTTTCTTTATTGCTGATCATTGGAGGTCTGCGGGCTATGAACAGTTCAGGAAGATGAAAAATAAGGCCGGCAATTTCCGCATTCCGGAACTACCCACTTCCCTCCATTTAAATGTAATTCTGGTGTATCTAAAACAATGGCATTGCCTAACCCTGGTTGCAAAAATCTTCCACCAGAGATTTCAATCGCCAAGAATCGACCATTCCATAAAAGCGAGCCAATTAAGAAACTCGTTAAGCAATGCTCGCCCCGAATTAAATGCTTGGCTTCCATTACTGCAGCGTCTAGAAATTCTTTATCGCCAAATTCCCACAAGGTCCATTGCAAGGCATGCTCTTATGTGTGTACCAGTGGTCATTTACGGGGAGGGAGCAGCAACTAAAGTAAATGCCCGAAGGTAGGGGGGATGCAGTAGAAAGATTTATGTCATTGGACGCAGGGTCTGCAACGAGAAAATGAAGTGAGGACCACAGCTGGAGAAGTCTAACAATGATTGGCACACTCCCCTGAGAAAGCTTCAGAAGGGATCAATGCGAGGGGCAGCCCTAAAACAGTTGTAGGATTTTGGCACCTTACTTGGCGACGGATTTAATAGCCTGATCAGTGGATGTATCGCCAATTTTGCCAATTGCACCTGATTGCTAGTAATTAAAGTTCCATTAATTTTCCAGCGTTTATTTCATAACTTTAAGTTAGTTCTTTATTGCATGGGTCACTTTGGTGGCAGAATTTTGTTATCTTAAATGGAAGAACATGATTTCAGAAGGATGCTATTTAAGTATAGCCAAAAATAGCATAATTCCAGGTTCTTACTTAAGAAAATTACAGCATTGATTAAATTTGATTTTAAATTGAAGGTGAAAATGATACCTTCGCAATTATTGAAATACCTTTATATTTTGGTGCTCTAATTACTGAAATATTCATTTCGATGATATACTGAATGATGCAAGAAATTGATTTTTTTTTTCTGGATTTTGCAAAACAGTTTTTAACCTTTCACTTAGATCTTCAGAAGTTTTTAAAAAAAAACACCGAAAATGATAGGTAAAAAAATAACAAACACTAAATGGAGAGAATTTTTAAGATTAAATCCCATTTAAGAAAATTTTGTTGAACCAATTTATATTTTGGTCGAAACGCATCATTTTAAGATTAACTTTATATGTATCTGAATCAATGAAGCAAATGGAACAACATGTAAATGAATTAAGAGAGAAGTATATTTTTTATGAACTCAAATAAATAGAAAAAGAGGGCAAAGATTTTTCCTTCTACTTATACAATAAAAATAGAGAGAATAGGTGGAAGAGTGTAAAGAATGAATCAAAACTTATGGTTACAAGCAGGACCATCTTAGCAGGTGGGTTAATTGGACTTTATCCCAGAAGCTAACATTGATACAAGAGCGTCTAAAATTTAATATACAGATTTTATTTCAATTTTGAGCAAAAAAATTATTTCGTTATAATTTTAAATATGAGGAAATCCTAAACAATCCGTTTTGTAGAAGTTACCTATTTTATCATTCGTAAAGTAGGTAGCTGCACGCTGATACCGTGTAATATCATAAAAGTATACCAGAGTTAGTTCTTTAATCACACTATAGAGCATTATATTAAAGAATATTAAATGTTGTATTACAATTTGCAAAGAGCACTAAGATTATTATAAATACAATGATACAGTACATAGGCGATTGTATATAACTAAAATTCTTAGTTACAGCTCCTAGTTTCGTCGCGCAATGGGTGCTCCAGTTCTTACCTGATGGGGCATCAAATTACTCTAGCCCAGGACGCCCAAATTTGTTAAGATGACCCTAATTGCAAGGCATCTCTTTATAAAATTACTATCGTGAAATTAAGAACCAGGAAGCAGATAACGAATGAACCTAAATTTCAAGGAGTAAATGCCTTTCAAAAAGTATGTCTCTTATTTTTACAAATGAACTTGATATTCTTTTAAATGGCAAACGATATAAGCACTCAACTGAGACATCCATTGATTCATAGCTTACCTTATACGGTTATGTCCATTGAATATTTACTTCGCTTTGTAAATTTCAATATAATGTATCATTTTTGTTATAATAAGTTGTACTGAAGTTTATAATGATTAATTGGAGATTTAGAAAACAATCCTCTATAGAAACTAATGACATTTATTCGGGTGCGTGTAAGAAAAATCTGCATGCCGTTACAGATGCTGTAATTAAAAGGGTCTATAAGTAGAAAATTATATGAGACGTGCTCTCATATTTTTCATGCAAGGCATGTTTCGTATTTTTTTCTTGAGAACTTCCTTTTTTGAAAGGAATTTGGTAGGAACATGTGGTCTTATGTTTATATCAGATGTTAAAAAAAATCAAAAAATATTCGTAATTGGTTGAGAAAAATTGAGTATTTTCTTCCTCTTTGAAATTTCAAAAAAATTGAGATGTGTGGTGTTGATTGTTAAGCGACGATCTGCTCATAAACGGATCCAAAACAATTATATTGTAATGAAAAAAGAAAGACATTTTACTTACCCATTTCTTTGCACATTTGTGACTGTATTTGTGGGAATTAAATTAAATATGCATTCCAGTAATAAGAGTTACTTCGCCAAAGAAACAGTTTTACAGTTCCGAAGCTAGAAAGTAAATTTCTCTTTCCTGCATCAATCTTCGTTCGATTAACTTAAACCCTAACTTATTAATTTCTCACTGAACAATGAGTTTAAAAAATGAAGACGGTTTTGTAAGCATATAAATCCAAATAATGATGATTAGTATATACTGCATATTTTCCGGATAAAATTAATACTCTAGATTTTTTTAGCAGCTTTTTTACGTTTAGATTCAGAATAGTAAACAGCAGAAAATTAATTTAAAAAATAACCTGTAAAATGTTGAAAATTAAAATTCCTTAAAAGGATGAAAAATATTAAAAGTAATTATTATTAAGAAGAATGTCATCAAATAGTTAAAAATTAATTACTGATTCTTAATTAATTATAATGACATAAACAGGAAATTTAGCAACTATTTATTATCTAACAATAAATTAATTAATATTGGAACTGAATATTATCCTCGAATTCAATATTAATAAACTATAATAAATATTAATAATAAACATTAATTACTAATATTTATTCGTTTATAGAGTATAATTATTATTAATTAGTGTTGTAAAACAGAAAGAAATATAATTAAAATTGTAAGTATTTTATTTCAAAATATGCTACTCTGAAAGAAACATATCGGTAAAAAAAAATTAAAAACCAAAAATGGTTCATGAATTCAAGAATATAACCAAAATTACGGATGATTCATCGTCTTAAAATTCAGAAGATACTCTTTAACTTGAAGCTAAGTTTCACATTAAGATATTTTTGGAATCGAAAAAATAAAGAGCAAATCGTATTATATCAGATGCTTTTGGAGCATCCTGTAACCGCTGGTGTGGCGCGGAAATTTGTAGAGGAGGATCTATGTCTCGTCATCTGACCACAGTTGAAAATTACGAGATCTGGCTCAAAATAGTCCTCGTTTTGCTTCGAAACGAGACTCAAATATAACTATATTAATCTAAACGGAGTATCTTGTAATGCAAAATAGAAAGATTTGTTTGAAAAAAAAATATCTTCAGAACGCCAAATTTGTTTTTCGATTCTTATTAATAGACATAGCGAAGCTAGGTCCTGTTGCAACTCGACCGTTTCTGTTAGCTCGGAAACGAAGTATACAAAGAGAAAGTATTGTAATCGTCAAAAAATTCGAACCCGAGAATTTGATGAATCTCCACGTTTTAGACCTCCCCGAGTCCGAAAAACACAATTTTGGAATTTTGTCTTTCTGTGAACACGATAACTCGAAAACGGTTGGAGCTAGAGGGATGGAATTTGGTATGTGATCTTTACACATAATTTGTAGGTTTTTATCAAATTCTGGACAAAATCCGTAAACGGTAAGTCTGTCTGCATGTCTGTGCGTGTTCATGTGAACGCGATAACTCAAAAACTTATATAGCTAGATGAATAAATTTTGGTACACAGTCAGAAATGTATGTCCGTATCAAAATTTGGACCAAATCCGTCGAAGGGTTGACTGTCTGTCAGTCTGTATAATCGCATCCTTCTGAACACGATAACTTCTAAAAGCAATAACTTAGATCATTGAAATTTCGTATGTAGTCTTGTAACCCTAATTGTAGATTTGCCTCCAATTTTCGTTTAAATTTGTTAAAAAAAGCGTTGAAATTGTATATTCGATTTCTTCCCCATTCTACGACGCAAAAAAGGTGCGAACGCTGGAGCATTTCCCCCACCCGTGTTAGGCGTATGCGAGAAAGTTTCGGGGAAGCCACGACCAAACGCGTTGGTGGCCAAGATGGGGACCATTTAAAAAGTTTCAATGTTTGGCACCATTAAAACATTGAGCATTTAGGTAAATGTGAGACATTTAATTATAGTTTTATTCATATTAATAAAAGCAGATATTCAATTGTAGTTTTATTCATACTAATGAAAGCAGACATTTAATTGTAATTTTATTCATATTAAATAAAAGCAGACATTTAATTGTAATTTTGTGAATACAGATGAAAGCATAGACGTGTTAATATTTCATATTCGAAAAAAATGTCATGGCTAAACAATAAAAACTGCAATTAAGAATAAGCCTTAGTTTGTTTGTTTTTCCCCTTACATGAGGTTACTGTTTTACAGAACTTTTAGTGTTACAAGAATGAAGAGTTCTCCATACAATTTCTTTTTTGACGGAAACAAATTTCATTTATAAAGTATGTTATAGAGAATTTTATTATACATCATAATAAAACTGCTGAAAATTGAAGCAGTCCCTTTGCAAGGACTTTCCTCCCATGAGTTTAAAACTGTTTCTAAAACATTAGAATTTAGAATTCTTCCGAAAAGCTTTCATAAGCAAAAATCGATGAAAAGGAACGGAATTCACAAACTCTGTTAGTTTCAAATTACGAAACGCGCGCTAAATTTATGGCAATGGATTTAATGTATTTATTCCTTTGTGACCCACGCCGATCCAAAATTAATATTGGTTTTAATAATATTTTAAAAAATTAGCGCTTGAGTTTAGTTTAGCTTAGTTATATTAACGACACTTTTTGAAGCAACACGAGGGCTATTTTGGGACGGACATCAAAATTTTGAACCGCTGTCAAATGACGAGGACGACTTCTGATCTGGAATCCCCTCTCTAAATTTCCGCACCACAGCAGCGGGGAGGACTTAGTGTCTCTCGAAACGAAACCAATGCCAAAGCAAAAAATATATGTATTTTGTAGCAATAATAAAGTCGTACATTTAAGGTAATTTAAGGTTATTTCATTCAGTAATATTATTACTGAATGAAATTTATATTCGCCAGTCGGGCTTCTAATGAAATGGATTCGTGTTCCCATGAATTGTGCACCATAGTAATATTGGACTCCAATGAGCTTCTCTTAGGTGAAACAACATGCAGTTAGATTTCATGTGGTATAAAGTTTTTCACGTGACTGTTATGCCATGTAAATTGGAGTCATTGGTTTAAAACTTGCCAGTTTACCATTTAAAGACAAGAAATTTCTACCGGTGGCCTAATGAGTTAAGGCATAAGATGGTTGAGGAACATGAATTGGAAGAAGAAGGTTATGAGTTCTTTTTAGGGATGGGTAAAACCTACCAGTTTAAACCGAAAGCCGGTTTTTTTTCGGTTATATTTTGTCCCAGTTTTAACCGGTTATTTTTTAAAATTCAATAACCGGGTGAAAAAATCGGGTCGGAAGACAGGATCTATTTTAGGTTCGACTAGACTTAAATTTACCAAGTTGTAAAGTTTTGAATTTCATCATCTTAGTCCAGTCACCGACAACCACGTCCTCGAGGCGTCTGTTGGTTGGCGGATTACTGAAAGAGTCTTTATGAACAGATAAATATTGGCCAATGGATTGATTTCCTACAAAAACAATAGTAATAAAAAATTTTGTCTGTAAATGGAGTCTGTTTTTCGTAGCCATAACATATTTATCTTTAGTCGGAAGTTCTGTGGCTTCCGAAAGATTAGTATCTACTTTTAATGATGTTTCCAATGAGAGGTGTCGACTCACGGATCAACACATTGCTGAAAGAGTATTTATAAGCAGATTAGGTGATAAATATTGGCCAATGAATTAATTTCTTGTGAAAACAATGTTAATAAAAAATTTTGTTTATAATACTTACTTATTGTAGTTAATATTACTCATTTATATATTACTTACTATTACTCATTACTTATTATTATCTACTGTACTAATCACTTATTTATAATCATTACTTATTACATTTATTACTTATTGTATTAATACTTACTTAATGTATATTATTGTTAATAAAAATTTTTGTCTACAAACGTTGTTTCTTTTTCTTAGAAAACAGAAAACCGGTTGCGGTTAAAACCAGAGGTGAAAAAAACCGGTTGTTTTTTGCAGTAACCGCCATCCCTAATTCTTTTCTCTACCTGTGATCTTAACCAGTATTATCTAAATATTGGTAGACCGATGTGCGCTTTAGCAACGAACTGTTCACTGCGATCGGATTGGCTGCTGGTTTTTCTCCAAGTGAAACACAAATGTGGGCCTGCTTTCCCTGTAATTCCTCCAAAAAAGCAATCCACGTCAATAAAACCGCTATTTGGAATTATGTTAACTTCTACCTTGGTGGTCCAAACTCACTTTGACCAACAGAAGACATCACATTTCCCCTTTATCGGAGACTGAAGGGTTTGGCTAGATATACTAGACTAGAATTTTATTTTCTTAAGGAAAACAGACACAACAGAGAGGAAATGCAATTATGAAATACACATACACAAGACAAACATAAAAACGACACGGAAAGTTAAACAATGAAAGACGGCAAAAAAGTAAAGATAAATCAAAGTTCAAGAAATAACAAATAGGTAAGGTTTAACTTTCCGGATTTTTATGTCAAATCAAAAAGATCCGTACTCACTGACGCTCCTCTACGACGGGATTATTCTCATCACACCTAAAGATCATTAAAGTCGAAATCTGATACTTAAAAATTCCAAATCTGATACTTAAAAATTCCAAATCTGATACTTAAAAATTCCAAATCTGATACTTAAAAATTCCAAATCTGATACTTAAAAATTCCAAATCTGATACATACCAACATATGGTAAAGCACAGAGAAGGACTCTGTGTGGTAAAGATACTTGCGGAATTTAATCCACCTTTTTCGTTGCGATATGGACGAGTTTTCTAGTTTGTTTATTTTTGGATTCACAGACCATTTTCCGGTAACCTTTCGATTTCAGCAATCGCCAAATCCATTTGGAAACTGTATCAAGCGCCAAGTTGGAATCAGTTCTTTCTTTAGTACACAAAGCGTTGAATTCCGTGTTCTTTGAGTTTGTGTAATCCTTTTTTTCTAAATCGGTTGTAAAAGCTCTTAAAGCATTTAAATTCTAAATGGAACTATTGGAATTAGCTCAATCGTATGGTTAAAAATTTAACCGCCAAACAAACATTGGAAGTCGCCAAAAAGAGCTATATAGAATAATTATGGCAACCTTTCCACACAATTAGGCATTTATTTTAAGTAAACATTGAGCGCTACAACAATAGGAACATTAAATTTAATATTTTCAAGTATTCTTAAGGCATTCGTCAGAGTGTTGAAATTTTGAAGATTCCCATTATCATCGGAAGTTGATGGGCCCGGCACCCACTTTACCGCAAATAAACAAAACAGAAAACTCGTTTATACTCACGGAACAGCAGTGGCGGTTTTTACCATAGGCGCTAGAGGTGGTCGCCCAGTGACTGTGGGTGGACCTCAAAATCTATTCGACATACATCGCAGTGCTAAGCCGACGACGAATTTACGATATTTGGTAGAGAAAGAATCTCAAAACAATTTCGCACCTGTGGCCTCATATTGTTAAAATGACTGACGGACAGACATTCATAGACATTTTCAATAATTTCGGCCTCAGGAAGATCAAAAACGTCAAGATTCATTAAAATTTGGAGGTCGAATATTTTGGCGATTATAATACTACCACTGTGTATACTTTGCATGCGCGAAAGATTAAAATGCTATTTCTTAGAAATCCGAGTGACAATTAAAATTAGCTGATTCAGGGGAACTATATAAGTTAGTCTCGTTTATTCACTAATTTTATTTAAATTGTTTACTTATTCATATTCAGTATTTTACACATAAATTCATTACGATTTAATATTCTAAAATAATTTTAAAAGAAAAGATGCAAATTTTTCACTGACAATTTTTTTCCTTTTTATGCAAACTTCGATAATTTAAAGAAAATTTTTCACAAAAATTTTTGATTATTGTAATCGATAAATCAATTGTCATCTGTTTATTAATGGTGAAAAGCTTTTGAGTCATAGGAAAAGTCTCAAATATTTAGCACATTAGTTTTCCTTACAACATGTTTTGTGAATATAACACTTTATTTAAAAATTTAATTACTTCTTTTATAATGCTTTTACAACTTAAAAAAATATGTCAAAAATCAAAGATATTCAAATGATTTTACAAATAAAATGTAATTCTTTTTCCACGAAATTCTTTTTCCAAAACGACGACTTCGTAATTGGTTTGAAGTATTGTTTATCTTTTTTAAATAAAAGGAAATCTCTCTGGTTAATTTAATAAGATGGTAAATTATTTTAATCATTTATTTCATTTCATTTAATGGCCTAGTTACGCAAAACTACAGGCATTGCGATTTACTTGTTAAAAAGCTCTACCAATTAGTACTCGCTGTTTGCTAATGTGTTCTGTAGATGGCAGCACAGTATACAATCTTTCAAGATTTTTTCACTGCGGTTCAATGTTTTAAAAAAAAGCGAACTACATAAAATAGAGAGAAAAATATTTTTATACACGATTTTACTACCACGAAAAAGTTATTCTTCATTATATATTAAAACTGTAATTAAATTCCTCAGTCAGGTAAGTGTTTCGATAATGTTGCATACAAATTCTTCTTTGAACGTTGCCAGGCAAATATATAAATCGCTCATTATGTCGTTCAAAATAATTTAAATCTTTGTACGAATGTCTACTTATATTGTAAAAAAAGCTCTTTGTTTTCTTTATATGCAAGCCTTGGAAAACAACTTATTTGCGTGGTATCTCCTCCTGCTACGATTGATTATAGATTAATCTTTGAATTGTGAAAAGAAATTGGAAATTTACATTACAGTAGAACCCTGCTAATTCGAACTAATTGGGACCGGTGCCTGTTCCTATTACCCGAAATTCCGATAAGAATAGAAAAGAAAAAGATGTGTGCTGAAAAGAATGTAAGTTATAAGTACTCAATACTACTATCTCTTGAATACTTTATAGAAAGAGAATATGTCTCCCCTTTTCATTAGAATAATGGATGTTCTCCTGAAGTGACCTTATCTTACGGCGAATTGCATTAGTTTTTTCAATGTGTACAAAATTATGCACTTACTTTTTTGCTTTTAGTATGTATATTCAAATCTTTTCAGGTGATCTTTTCAATTACATATAATTTTCGAAAATAAAATCGGCTCGGATTAACCGGAATTTCGGATTAGAGGGGTTCTACTGTATTAATGAAACATTTTCAGTTTCTACTGTGAGGAATTATGTATTTTATTACACTGCTGTAAAAAATATGAAAAGCACTTCTTTTTCATTGTCATTTTCAAGTTTTAAATCAATGGGAAATAAGTTCTGGAAGCATGTTTTAAAAAGAAAATGGGAAAAATAAATAATGTATAAATATAAAATTATATTAAGAATAAGAGATGTATTATATAAAGAATGTATACATTTTAATTTGTGAAATTTGGAAGCATATTCTGCTTAAGGTCACCGTTTCTAATTGGTCTGTACCAGATCAGCAATGAATACCTGTTTCAAAAACATTCAGAAGGATTTTTCTGAAAGAAAAGAAGTACCAAAAATTTGCTAAAAGGAATTAATAAGCATTGAGGATGCAAAATAACAAAGTATATTTTATAATAAGAAAATATGAAATTTTAAAAACATTTATTTAGGTACTGGAATTGTATTATTTTATAAGATTTTTTTGTATGTTATTTTATAATAAGGCGTTTCAACGATATTTTACACTACTTAAAATCTTTGTGAAAAATCAGAAAACAATATTCTTTTTCTTGGCACATTATAATATTAAGATACAATTATCATGTTCTGACACTTTATTGCAACAAAATAAAGGAATGGAGGCTATAAGCTTCTTAGTCAGGCTCTCGTAACAAAAAAATTTCCAGAGATGGTCTGTATTAGCCAGCTTGTTTGCCAGGAATACAATTTCAATTGAATCTCTTATGCATAATTTGATATACATGATTCCCTTAACAAAGTCATTTGAAATTGTGATAGGCCCATGCTCTTTTAGCAGCCTTGCACCTGTTTTGTTCACTGTCTACATGAACGTCCCAAATGGAGTCAAGTAGTTGCCCGTGCTATGTAAAATCTATTTGCACTCTGTCGGCGACAACTTCACTTTCTTACTCCTCATGCAAAATACGCATTTGATTTCAATATTAAAATGGAGCGGCACATTTTACGTCCAGCAGCATGTTAACTGGATTAAAACATACTGATAAAAAAAATTTAAAACATCTTTCAGCGTAATGGATGCGTTCCCTAACATACTGTCGTAAAGGACTTTGTTTACGGATTTCAGAGTAAAATTGATGAAATGAAAAAGAAAGTAAATTCCTTAACTTTCAACAATGGAAGAAAAACAATCAATTAAATATTTATTTAAACAACGAAAGCGGTTTGAATTTCATTGCAACAATCAAAAGTACAGTTGTAAATTATTTCTAAAAATATTTTTAAAAATTTATTAAAACTAGAGAAACAATGGTACGATAGCTTAAGTGATATCGCTGAAAATACAATTTTTTGAATTTTCAGACGATATGAAAATAATTTTTGTGCTAAAATTTTTTCGGAAGTTATCAAAGAAAATCGCCAAAATTTCCCTTAATTTTTAATCAATAAAAATTTTTAAAAAAATCGACTCCGAGGTGCACATTCCCTACCTCCAAAGTATATTTGTACGAAATTTCGTAGATCTAGGTCCAGCGGTCTGCCTTGTAGAGGGACAACACAGAGAAACACAGACAGAATATTATTAGAGATATAAAATTATTATCATGCGCTAACATGATATTTTAAGTACATGGTCGGTGGTCGGAGTGCCTGCTATGTGTCCAACTGAGGGTAAGTCTGTAATGTGGAGTGTGATGTGGTTGAAGTCATTAATCCATTGATGCGTATAAAAAATAGCTTTATTCTCTTTTATAAAATTTGAAATCAAAATATGTTTACTACAAGTGGAGATTGTTTTCATTTATAACTTATTTATTTCGGTATTTTGATGTACAATATAAAAAAAAGGCTAATAACAGTAAAGGTCATCGAGTTGGTAAAAAGCAATACATCACAAAAAGGCAACATAAAAGTTGCTATTTTTGAAAATTTCTCTTAACTAATCGTGTTTAGTTCTATTCAGATATACTTAACTCTTAAATAGGAAATATAAAATTGGGTAAAATGATTTTCTTGATACTGGTTGAAAGATGATAACTTACAAAGATAAATTTCAGCTTTATGGTCACCATTCAATCATGAATTTCATTTTATAGTGAATTTTTTTAAAAATATATAAGAGTTATCAGCTTTATTTTAGCGCATAGTAATATGGAATTTTCCAGTTTCAATTTTTCTTTTATTTCAATCGAAGCGGAGTAATGATGATAACAACTGGGATACACAATCAAGGCCGTATCGAGGGGGTGACGAGTTGGCCCCCGCCAAGGGCACAGGCAGAAGGGAGGCACAAAATTGACAATTTAAAAAAATTAGGAGTTAGATTGGATAAGATCTGCTGTGAATTGAAGAATAAGCCTTCTGTTACTGATTAAAAATTACGGGAATCGGTAGTTGTTGTGCTTAGAGATAGTTGGTTACTGCATTTCGCCTTGCTAGTGGGTGATTGGCCGGTTGAGGATAATTTTTTTTATATACAAGGATATAGAATTTGCTAAGGTAGTTTTTCTGGAGGAGCGGAGGAGATCGTAGACGATTGTAGACGAGTCGAAGAAAGAAGGAAAACTGTTATAAAATTAACCGTAACATTTGGCAAACTAAGCGCACTTCTTTAGGCGATGAATTCGTTTTCGACCGAAACACAAAGCGAAATGAGACTTACGCCGGTTCTATCTGCGCCAAATGAAATAAAGCTCTTTCCTACACCTCCAAAATGCAATGGAATATCCCGTTTCCATAACGACCTTCACCGGCATGTCTGTTGTCTGGGGTTTTCCTCGTGGCGGTAGGATACTACTGGAGAAAGGATCAGCTTTAGCAGACCTGCCAGGGGTGCAGGATAGCCTCGGTATGGTCCTGAGTACAATTTACGGGCTAGTATTAAATTTTAGTTTTCAACTAAGTTTTGTTTATTAATGTATTGAGAGCTTTTTTGCTATGCAAATTGACTCTTTAAATTAAGTAACAGCAAAAGAATATTTCAAAACATCTTACAGTGTTTCCGTTCTCTGTTGTTAGAAGACACACAAATGGTTACTTATCTGTCAGTTAGAAGAAATGTCCCTTTATTTTATGACTCGAGCACATTGAGAAACAAAAAGGGCATTAATTTTATCTGAAATGCAAATGAATTTCATTTCATGTAAAGTCAATGAAAATGTACTAATGATTTTAAGGAAATCATTAAAGTAATTAAACTGGATTTTGAAAAATCATTAACCTAAAATTTAGTAGAGGAGAAAACTTGTTTAATTATGGTACAAGATCAAATGCATCATTTGATTTCGATCAAGACAATTCTTTATTGGGATGTACATTTTCTCATCCATTAAAAAAATCTTGATGACTCTGTATAGTCTGGCAACTGCAATTTATTACACAAATAAAACTTCCATCCCCCCCCCCCCCGCCATCACCTCAATATCTGGAATGACCCAGATAGAAGTTTAAAAAAAGCAGAATCACTTTCATCTAACCTACTATTTTGTCCTTCATTGTCTCTATTTTAAGGATTGCATTTAAAAACTAAACTATTGTCTAGGTCACTTGTATGTCATTTACGCATCGTAAAAAATGGCAATATATCATTTATCAAGTGTTAACTTCCCCGAACTATTTGTTTCTTAAGAAGAACTGGCCATTGTTAATGGCCAAGGTGAACGACTAAAAAGAACAAGCAGAAAGAAACCGTGTTAAAAGTTTAATATTCAAAGTCCATTTCTCTTATAAAAGAGAAATGTTATATCAAAATATGTTGAAAATTTATACATATGTATGACATAATTTCTCAGACATTTATAATAAAACAATCAGATTAGATGAACGATTGAAGAAAGCAACTAGAATGGAACCGTGTTAAACAGTTTAATATTCGAAGCGGTTATAAGTGAAATGCTACATCAAAATGCACTGAAAATTTCCTGCAGATGTATTACATAATTTCTCAGATATTTATAATAAAACAATCAGATTAGATGTACGATTGAAGAAAGCAACTAGAATGGAACCGTGTTAAACAGTTTAATATTCGAAACGGTTATAAGTGAAATGCTACATCAAAATGCACTGAAAATTTCCTGCAGATGTATTACATAATTTGTATGATATCTGTAGATAAATAATCATGGCCTTTACGTTGCTTCATTCCTAGTGAAGATCCAGTTCCGATTTAATTATCAGGGCGATAACCAGAAGGATACCGCACACCGTGAGGTGGACATCCGCCCTAAACATGAATGACTGACTTCCACGTATAATAAATACGGTTTCTGAGCCCCCAGCAAAATAGGCACCATCGCATTACAGTGCGCCTCTCGCAGCAAGTCCACACATTATGAGGTGGTATGGACCAGGTGGTCATCGGGATAGGGACCGTTAATCAGTCCAACATCATTATGTCTTTATGCATCTTCAAGGTATCCCAATAGGTTGAAAAAGTGATTTTCGCAGAAAAATTCAAAAGTTTTTTTATGATCTAAAAATAAAGCCACAACTTTTAAGATTCTAAAACAGTCTTTGTTTTTATTCTTATTCCTTGAATATTTTATTCCTTAATATTTATTTGAACTAATGTGTTATTATATTTTTTAGAAATGAAAAATGAAATAACACATTTTCTGAAAAATGAAAATTTCACTAAAATTCGTCCACGAGAAAAGTGATATATCTAAAATAATTCATTGAAATTCATTGAAATTTGGCAGACATGCGTCAAAAACCTTTAAGGATGTAATAAACTGCAGATTTTATGATAGCTTTATTTAGTCGCGTTTTACAGTCACTTTCAGTTCGAAATATATGATAATTTCGGCGAAAAATCCATGACACCAACTTTGAATGTTCATAAAATATTTATTTATTAAAATAAATTTTATGTTGCGGTCTAGACATTCTAGTTTATTTGAGAAGTACGCATGAGAAATTAAAATTAAATATGTCCCATATTTTTTCAATTCTGCTGTTTTCCTTAACATCGAAATTTTTATTAAAATTCTTGAAAAAAAATCATTATTTTCAAAAATTACTGATGCGTGTTTTTTTTTTATTATTATTTTTTTCTCCGAACCTAGTCGGGTACCTTAAGCAGGACATTCATCAGTATTCAAATCTCCTTTTTTTGGAACATAGGAGACAAAATTCTTCAATGTGAAATCCTGATGCTAATTAGCGTAGACTGAGGGAGAAATTAGAATTCCAATGTATTTGGTTTTTCCATTTCATCCCATTCTGCCATAAAAGTGAAATATGCTCCTTTGAGGAGGGCGATAAATCACCCGTGTGCATATAGGCATTCTGTTCTCGAGCAGAGCACCATTGTAACTTTGGAGGGCTCTGATTGAACAAGCGAATCTGACGTCACTCTTCTGCATATCGCATCAACAGTGAGACACGCGTATCTTGTTTATAGTTCTTAAAACTCTAAATACTAATTTTTTCTCCAAGATATTGCCTGAATTTGTTTTCAAAAGGGAAATCTTTCTTCTTCTTGAATTAATGTCGTTAGATTTGCTTCATTATTGCTTCATTCAGATCTGAAACATTAAAATTCATATTTTAATAGTTAACTTAAACCATGATAAATATAAGTATTGAAATAATGCATGATATAGGATTACAAATTACAACATGCATCATCTAAAAGATAATGATTTGAAATAATTATTGTTACTTACCAGCACACAAGCCTTGTTCCAGATGGTCTAGAAGATCGAAGATTCCATTTTGTGAACGATGTTCTTCCGTATTCTTCTATCCATGAATACACATCGGAAACACTTTTAAGGTTGCTTCGAACGATGGTTTCATCTTCAACGATTTAACAACTACAAAAGAAGGGGGAAGATTGGAATTCTGAATAGCCATGGCATATCACACAAAGAACATTTCGCTATCGCTAGTTGAAAGGATCAGTCAGAGCGTGGTCAGAGGCAAACAAACAAGCAAAGCATAGGTACGTCAGATTCGCGTGTCCAATCAGAGCCCTCCAAAGTTACAATGGTGCTCTGCTCGAGTACAATATAATTTAGAATGCCACCCGTGTGAGGGGGGGAGCGTTGGGGAGGGGAATGTGCGTGGGAGTGGAGATAACAGGGCTGGGAGGGGAGGGTGTTCTCTGAAAAAAGCGAAAGTCTCCCATGTGGAGGAGTGGAGGAGGGAGAGGGTGGGTGGGAGTCAATGTGTCCGGAGGAGGGGGATCGAATCGGCCGGTAGTGGGCTTTGGAGCATCCGTCAATGACCCGCCTAAATCTATCGACTTGAATGGGTGGAAAACAAACCGGTCGTTAGACCAAATGGAATAGTACAGTGTTGTCGTGAATGCCCAGCCTTACTTATACATTAACTTCTAATCTTCGTACTTGAGATATGACTGAATTATTCTGGCGAATAATTCAGAACGATAAAGATCTTTAAAAAGATATGTTAAATGTTTTAGCATTCATCTGTCTTACAAAAATTCCTGACAAATCGTTTTAATTTTTCTAAAATTATAAAATTTTATATTTATAAAAATATCAAGTTTCAAACCCACTTCAAAGTGGCACCACTGAAGGAAATTCTGCGAAAAAATCTGTCATATTTAGTTTACTCTCCCAAAATAAACGAACTTTAAGAATGTTTCCCAACTTAAAATACAATCAGAGTGCCAGTAAATGTACGCTAATATTCAAACTAATTTTGTGAACATCATTTTCATTCTTAAGTGGAAAAGAGAATATAATAAACAAATAAAAGTGAGAGTAACATAAAAAAGGGAAATAATTACTGGCAAACCTTATAAATCAATGGTTTTAATCAATATGCATTTACGAATTTTTGAAAAACATTTCTCTATCCCAAAAGCATAAAAGAAACTCAAGAAAAATTGTCTAAATTTTTTCCCCCTATTTTTTTCCCACAAAGAAATAAATCCATTAATTTTGTTTCTTTTTTTCATCCAGTTCTTTAAGAGAAATTGCCTTCTTTCCATAAAAATAATAACTTCCACATAAAATAGCACATTTAGTGAAGTTACTGAACGGGAATAAAAAGCTATCTTATTCTGAATGCAAGCACTTTTGCAAACTCTGAAGCATTAGTGATTTGGAAGATAGGAAAGTTATTATTTTATGAATTTCAGAAATTCTCTTAACGTAAATTCAGTACCAGTATTATTATTTCATATGATGATGAAAAAATAGAGAAATATTTAATGCTTTGCCAGTAAAGCAAATGGAATATAAGAGGACTAAAATGCTTGTTCCAGATATTTATATTAAAGACGGCATTTCTTAGTGAAAAAGATTTTTTTCTCAAAGTAAGGATCTAGGGTATTATAATAAACCCATTTTCCATGAATCAATGAAAAAGCAATCTCAAGACGATTCACTTCAAATCTAAAAAAAAGGGAAAAAACAAAACAACTGACATGTCTAGACTGCCCTTTTGTGCATGTTAGAAATAGGAATTCTTATAAATTAGATAACCTGACATTTATTTTTTGAATGTTATCGATTTATTTAAGAAGACTCTGTGAAGTGAAGCCTTTATAGATAAGTTTTTATATGATAGAGAAAAGTAGATTACAGGATCTCCTTTACCATCGATGAGAAACATTAAAATGGAGATCCTGCAACCTTCTTTTTTTAATTTGTTTCAAAAAAAGTAGCAGGCGATAATTTTACTTGTAATGTATGTAGTGCCAAATTAGAAAAATACCGTGATGATAATTTTACATGTATAGAGTGCAAATTAGAAGAGAGTTGTGACGATAATTTTACATGTAATGTATGCCAAATTAGAAAAGAGGCGTGTTGATAATTTTACACGAAATGTATATTGTGCCAAATTAGAAAAGAGGTGTGACGAAAATTTTACGCGTAATGTATTACATATTGCACTTAAGACATGAGGAAAAGTTTCATAATGGATGGGGGGTTGAGTTTTACAACGGAAAATTTTTTCAATTTTTTTTTTCCCCCTATCAATAGAAAAGATACTAAGGAAAGATATTTTTCCTAGATACTAAGAAAAAATTCTTTTATCAGTAGAACATAATGTCATACATTTTTTTAAATGCTGAGGTTGATAATCAGAAATGGAGCTAGAGTTTGCCCGAAGGGGGTGGGCCGATTTGCCCGACAGGGGGGCACGATTTCCCCGACAGGGGTGGACAAGTGTAATGAAATTGGTCTCAAATTTTCGCCAGATTATTATTTATCAACTATAGTTGAATACACAGTACAAGAATTTTCCCCGACGGAATACAAAATTTTTCCCCGACGGGGGGGGGGGGGCCCCGCACCCCCCCCCCCCCCCCCCCCCCCCCCCCCCCCCCCGGGGGGGGGCCCACAGCATCCCCGACAGGGGGGCCCTGGCCCCCTCCGGTCCCCCGTGTGGTGCCACCCCTGTTGACAATAGGGGGGGTTATAATTGCAAACAGTCAATACTCCTTAAAATTATCCTAATGAATTTAAAAGTATTTAATAAACATCAACAAAATTTGTTTGTAAAAATTTCTAATCTACATTATATTTTTATAAAACTCTACATTTAGAATGAAAGTTATTGATTTCATGGAGCTCTTAGGAACACGCTTTACGTCGTTTTCCGATGATACGGCGTCAACTTGAGTTGTGTTTGAATCTGGCATAGAGAGAGAAAGCGAAAAATTTTATTATTAGCTATTATATTCTAGATTATGTACTATAAAATTCAGTATTGAAAACGAAAGTTATCTATTTCTTGGTCCTCCTTCTGTATGTAATCCTATGGTGTTTTGAAACACATTTCACATCATTCACCGATGATGCGACATCAACTTAAGTTGTCTTTCAAACTGACATAGAATGCGAAAAATTTTATTATTAGCTGTTATTATCTAGATTATGTGTTATAAAACCCTGCATTTAAAACGAATGTTATAAATTTCTTTGTCTTCTTTTGTAATGCTACTGTGTTTTGAAACACGTTTCATGTCATTCTTCAATAATGTGACATCAGTTTGAATTGTCTTTGAATCTAAAGCAGTCCATTGATATCTATTCCAAAATGGAAATTTTGGAACACGGGAAGGAAAAAACAATCGTCAAGGTCGAAAACCTATGGAAAATAGCATAGCGGCTCGAAAAATATGGATTTCCAACCGAACCAAATGCCAGAAACATCTTGCGCCTATTCTAAGATGGGACCTTAGCGAGTGTAGTCGGCACATCAAACGATTTGACTAGATTGGGACCTCGCGACGAGGCTACCTTTATCGGAAATCCGCTGAGTGGGAGAAATGGCGGGGATCGAAGAGCAGCTATAGAGAGGGAGAGAGCATCGCTCTCCCCTACTGTCAGAGCACTTTGGAGTTTCAAATGAATGACATGCCTGATTTTTCCTCTTGAATGGGTGGAACAAAAAAGCAGTGTTGGGACAAATGGATGGAATGGAGTATAGATGAACTGCCGCCTTAACATAGGCGCAGAAAATTCTTATCGTTAGATGTCTTATTCCTTAACAGTTAAACCATATTTAAAGAGCAGTAATGTATTTGTTCCTCAAAAGTTCTTCAAAAGCCTCGACTTCAAGTAATATTCCTAGTTCAGCGCTTAGTGGCTCACTGTAACTATTAATAAGGCAGAGAAGATTTGAAATTTACGCTTCACGATGTGCTTTCGTGATTACCTTAACTTAAAGTTATTCAGGTTTCCATGGTTACAGTTTAAGTTAAGGAATTTTGAAACCTTACAACGATAAGATAAACTTTCCCTTCTGTAAGATATATGCATAAACATAATATTCTTTCGAAGAGGAAACTACCAGTAACTATTATATTAAATTCTAACGGAAGCAGTTATGTTATAAAATTCAGAAAATAACTAAGAATACATGAGATTACAGGGCAAATTGTATGTTCTTTTTAAAGGACTTAAAATAAATAGAACAATTAGATTCTCAGTTAAAATCTAAATTTTAACAGAAATATTTTTAATTACATCTCGACTTCTGGACAAAAGAAATGTAAAAGGGTTCGTGGCAAAATATTAAGACAAGCATTTATTGATAAAATTATTTAAAAATGTGTGATTCATATTAAGAGTAACAAATATATTATGAATTATTTATGTTTAAGGGAATGTAGCATATAGTTAAAATAGTATATTTGATGTATTATGTGGGCATAAATTAGTTGAATAATTCAAACCTGAATTATTTGAGAAATATTAATTACAATGTACCAGTTCATTGGCAGATATAAAGTACTGTATCCTAAGTTTGTGGAAAGATTCCAAATCCACATAGGAGTGTCAGCTTAATTACAAATCTTTGATGACTAGCCGATACAGGTGAATAATATTTTCCCCTTAATGTTTCCAGTCCAAAGCCAACATTTTTTACTCTCCATCTAGATTACACTACAAAATTAATAAGATACAAAAATAAAAATTATGCTTTAATTCTGACTATTATCTTCCGAGAACATTAATATCTAAGTAGAAATGGGTTCTTAATTGGAAATGTTCCGTCTTCAAAATTTTCGTATAACTCTATACCCATCTTATGGCCATCTAAAAATTCAAAAAAGTATTTATTGAATGATGCCAGTTTGTTTACATGCTAATTTTTGTTTCTCGTTTTTTATAAAATATTTTTAATTAGTCTCGATAATTTGTATACAAATAAATGTTTTTGACAATTTCACTGGACAGAAATACAATACGCAAGGAAAAAAGTGTAGTTACACTAAAATTGTAAATAACATTTTTCTTGGATGTGAATGGCAACGTGGAAGCAAATAAATGAAATGCTTAATCCCTTAACCATGTAGTATTCTGTACCATTTAATTAGATTACTTCCTTCTGTTTGGGGATTGTTTTGTCGCATTGAATCAACTAAGAGCCCTCAGAACATTTGAGATTGCAGGTCCTTTCTGTAACGAACGATAACGTCTATGAACGACTTAATTTTATATTATAAATATCAAAATGTCACATTCAATGCACGAACCCAGATCGGGCATCGCTGTTAAAGGATTAAATGTAAATGTAATAGTTTCTTTCAACGAGGAAGGCAACGCTCATGTTGAAAGTATCTTCATGAAAATGGAGTTTCACTTACCTTCATAGTATAGTGAAGAGAATCGCCTATTTGTCCAAGTTAGGTGTCTCTTCCCGTTGAAAGTTTTAATATAAAATTCAAAATATATTTATAATTTTGGTGTAAAAACTACATGCCAAATTTCATCGGTTTTAATCTAGTTCATCTCGGAATTAATCCAGTGGCGTAGCGAGGGTAAGTGGTTCCCGGGGTATAATATTATTTTTCGCCCCTCATTACATTTAAAATAAAAAAGCGACAAATAAACGCTTATATTTTGCCTCCATTGTCTTTTAAGGCTGGCACTTCGTCTCTTCATACGTCCCTTGCCTTCCAGACACTACACCACTTTATGCAGAAGACACTTACTATAGAGATTACTCCCGGGGGGGACAACACGAGCACGTAGATGGGAAGCCGCCGGATAAGTAAGCGGGGTCTCGCTTTCCCTGGAGGTATAATGGAGTGGGGTTTATTTACCTCCACTTCGATGACGGGGCGTACCTCCCACTAACTAGATGGGTTGGACCGTGGCCGGTGATGGCTACTAGGAGTCGACCTTAGTTCCCGACTACTATCGTAGCGCCAGTTATTCAAAAGCTCCGCATGGCTACGCAGGACGGGGCTGCTTAGCCATGGCTCATTTATGGTTACTCTGGAGATTAAAATAGGCAACCCCCTCTATCTGTAGTCTGGACAGCATTCAGTGGCGTAACGAGGTTAAGTGGAACCGGGGTATAATGTGATTTTTCCGCCCCTTAGTAGCTTAACAAAGATGAATCCGTCCCGGGGCATGGTAATATTATTTTCCAGCCCTCTTCTTATTTGATTTTAAAAATTGGCATAAACACACTAATATTTGCGACACAGTGCCTCGGGCGTCCCCTAAGGGGCATCTGTACCTCTCTTTCCTCACCCCCATTGCTACGCCACTGAATTGCTCTGTGTTCACATACATACAGTGACGGATTTTGACAATGTGAGGCCACAGTCGCAAAAATTGTTTTGAGGCACTTTCCCTACATAACATCGTAAATTCGCAGTCCGCTTAACCCTTAAAAGCCTTATTTTTTAAAATATTTTTTTAACTTGCATTCCTTGAATAAAATATGGGAAAATTACTTTAAAAATTCCTATTTTGTTTTAAGTATGGCTTATGGATAGGAAACGGTTTGTTACCAACTGAGAACGCTGGGCTTTATTTCAGAAAAAAAATCCTTGATAAAATTCTATAATATCAAACACAGAAGAATTTTAATAAATAATAATACTGATAAGGAATTTCCTTCAACACTGTAGAATAAAATATGGTATTTCTTAAGCGTACAAACAAAGCTAAAAAGATGCAACCTCAAATGGAAGATATCAATTTATTCATATTTTTTTATCAGCACTCAGGCTGCTATATGTTGTAAATTGATTTAACAAAAATTTCAGTATGTATCTTATTGGCAACAACAGGTATTAGAGCTTCAGTCTTATTCTCAAGAATTTAGAAGACAAAATTTGGTGTGTTGCTTAAAGGCAACCATGAGCCTTTAAGGGTTAACATTGGGATTGTATGTCGAATAGATTTTGAGGCCCTCAACGGCTCTAGACACGAGGTGAGCGCCTCTAGAACCTGTGCAAAAAACCGCCATTGCACTATGGACAGACAAATACACGCACATTATTCCCAAAGTGATTTTTTCAGACTTAGGGAGACCCATAACGCCAAAATTCAACAAAATCTCAAAGTCGAATTTTTTGTGTGTATGACTACAATACTTTATGCATATTTGGTACAGGAAAAAGTAGAGATCACAACTCCTACGTAAACTATCAAATAAATTTTCTTCACACAGATTTCATTCTTTTCAGGTAATGGAGAAATCTTTCCCTAAGATAAAACTGATAAAAGCGTTTTTATTTAACAAAATTTAATATTTACAGTAGTTTATATTCACAAATCACAAGCTTCACACATTTTTCTAATGTATGGACTGTGCTGAAATGCCCCACGATTATCGAATCGAAGCAAAAATCTCTTTCTGTATATCAGTTTCGCACAGAAAGTTGCTGCAATTACATAAATCAGTTTCCAAAATTCAATACACAGCCAATTTCTTATACGCAAAATTTTCAAGTAATAAAGAAATAAAAATGTGTCTCCTTCCTGACTACAGACAGGGCCAGATTTCCCATAAGGCCAACCTACCCCATAGCCTAGGGCACAGCCGTCAGGGGTCGCGTATACATATGAAATAACAATCAAATATTTACAAATTTTTCAATATTATTTGCAAAGGGATGATTTTTTTGAATTACATTCGTTACGTTAAATTATATTGAGCTACATATTTTTTGTCTTCTGTAAACCTTCATCTCTTCCCTTCGCACTTATTTGCATTGAAACGGATTTTTAAAAACCTGTCTACTTGAATGACTTACACACCTATTCAAGGATAAAAGCGCGAACGAAGAAGTTCTATTAGGTATTTCAGACAATTTCAAGAAATGGAGTATTTTTGTAGGCGTTATTGTTATGTTATTTCATGAGAAGTGTAATTTTGAATAAAAAATTTAATGTGGTTAAAGATTATAATAAGTTCTTATATGTTCCAAAAAGTAAACAATTGTATATTAAATTGAAGATTGCTACCTCTGTCCCATAATAATAGTAGCAAGTGAATATTTAAGCGATAATTATTGGCGAATGCAACTGTAAGTTATGTTGTAGCACAAAATTGTGAAGCCTTCAATCAAAATCAATGTTTCATGACATCTGTCATTTGTTTTGACACATCTTTCAATTTTTAGGTTAACCTAATTATTACGAATTATAACTATTTTTCTAATTTCATCCGATGATCGAAATCAAGTGTTTTATTTCAGTTGAATATGAACCCATTGTAAAAGGAAGATGAAAAAATATAGTTTTCAAGCAAAGATGGAGTTGCGATTGTCCAGTTCATTAATCTCACGCATATAGGGAAAGCAAAGCTTCGTAGCCAAGGGATCCTACCTACAAGTTTAAAATGCAGTAACGAAAGTATTGAAAAATCCAGAAACTGTCTGAACACTCAAAATAAAAATTAGGAGTAATATTTCTACTTTATTGTTTAATTTAATCTAGTTTTTTTATAATAAATGTTGCGTTCTGTATTTATTTTCTTTTGCTACTATTCTTATGGGACAAATTAAATTCATCAACTTCTACTATTATTATGGGACAGAGGTAGTATGTATTAACTTTTTTCAGATGGGCGCAGAAAAGCTTTTACCTAGAGCGTAGAAGTGTGTAAATCCGGCGCTGACCACAGAATACTCTTTCTGGTAATACGAAAAACAGAGGCAGTCAACAGAAAGTCATTTATTCCGGAATCAATATGTCTCTCCATCTTCAGACATTCATAACTTGTCTGGGAGCCTTTGCAATCAGTTTTTATTTCTGACGGAGAAAAAGACACCTTTGAAGTCTAATTCCATTATCAGTATTGGTCAGATTAAGAAGCGGGACGTAAAATACAAGAAATGACATTTACACGCCATATTTTCAGATGAATGGCGATTAAATGAATTAAAAATGCGGGTAAAATTTAAATAATTCTAAATGTTTAAAGTTTAAAAGCAGCACAACAACTAAAAAAATTATTTTCTTTTAGATATTTTGAGGCCGCGGTGGCCTAGTGGTAAGGTCTCGACCCCGTGACCGGAGGGTCGCAGGCTCGAGACCCGATTCCACTGCAGATCCGCCGTGTATGGGGCCTGTTGCACGCCAAATCATACGTAGTGGCCAAACGTCCTCCCGTTGGTGTGGCGCGGAAGTTTGGAGAGGGGGGTGCCAGCTCAGGTGTCGTCCTCGTCATCTGACAGCGGTTCAAAATTACGAGGTCCGTCCCTAAATAGCCCTCGTGTTGCTTCAAAACGGGACGTTAATATAACCTAACCTTTTAGATATTTTAGAAAAACTCACTATGAAAATATGACTTATTAAACTGGAAAGCTTTTGATTGATGTATACATTGACAATTAGACTGAATGTGTTTCCTTAAATGAAGTAAAAGCCTTAAAGAGATAAATTATTTTTAAACTACCTAATTTAAAATTTCACTTTAGAAAAGAAAACAATGAAAAAATTAAAAAATGTAACAGGTTTTTAATAGTGCACTTAAAAATACAATATTATTTTTTAAAAAACAAAAGTCTGGAGTGTCAAATCAGATACGCTAGGAGTTAACAGAAATACTCTAGGTTAATGCGAATTTTAATCACATTCATGATATATTTTAATTCTAAAAGAATGTTAATGAATCGTTTGTTTTATGAATGTTTAGGAAAATATTTCTCATAATATTCATTATGGCTTAACTCTTAAATGCCCAATTTTTAAAAATTGATTTAAAAATATTTTTAACTTGTATTTCTGGAATAAAACATGGGAAGAATACTTTAAAAAATCGTATTTTGCTTTAAGTATGGTTTTACGGCTAAAAAACAGTTTGTTACCGATCAACAACACTGGGCTTTTGTTCAGAAAAAAATTTCCTCGATAAAATTCTATATTATTAAACTATTTAAGAACTAATAATATGGTTAAAGAATTTTCTTCAGCACTGTAGAATAAAACATGGTATTCTCAAGTGTACAAACAAAGCAAAAAAGATGAACGAAGAACATCAGTTTATTTTTATTTTTTCATCATCTATATGCTGTCAATTGATTTAATAACATTTTCAGTATGTATCCTATTATCAACAACAGGCATTACAGCTTCAGTCTTATTCTCAAGATTTTAGAAGTCAAAATTGGGTATGTTGCTTGAAGGCAACACTGGGCATTTAAGGGTTAAATTATTAATTCCTCAAGCAGAGTAGCCTTGAACCGGAGAATCTTCGAATTCTTAAAACCAACACAGAAAATTAAATTATCGTTCCTTATAGTATTGTTCCCAGTGCCTTACGCTTTTGCTTTTTTTTTTTTTTTGACCCCAGGGTTTTTCATAAAGGAAATAATATTCTATTTATCAGTACCCTATTAAAAGTTTAAAGCGTTAATGTCTGTCTTAAAAAGAAAAATAAAAGGTTTTTTATTTTTATTATTTTCTACTTTTTAGTCTTGAATTTATAATTCTTTATTATAAACATCATAGAAACTTGTTATCAGTTTTCTCAAGTCTACTAACAGATGGTGCCATTTATGTAGAGTAAAATTTAATTAAAATTAACCGATTTACTAATAATTAAGGTCTGAAAATATAAAAATAGTGTATATTTATCAAGAATACATAGAATAAAATTTCAGGTTTCTATCATTTAAGAAAATGAGTGAAAATTGATTACAAAATTTCATCTTTGCAAAAATGAAACAAATCAAGTTAAATAGAAAGGAAAATTAACTTCAAATTAGTCAATTGTGTATTAAACATTTATGAAAATCGGTTAATGGTATGCTCCGAAACCGACTAGGAAAATTTTAACGACCTGTTTCCGTCTAAAAAAGGGTCACGCTCTCAAAAAATGGAAATTAATTGGAAAATTAAATATAAATTAATAATAAATAGTAATAAAGATTCATCATAGTTATAAATCAAACTTTAATAAAATTCTTTAATTCGAAATTTTTGTTTTAATTATTTTCTTATAAATATTGAATCTAAAAGAAGTAAACGGCATGAAATATTTTTCACACCTTTAGTGTTTTATATTATCCCAATTTGGGTCGGAACCCACAGTTTAATAAGCACTGAAAAAGGTAATAAATATAATTTAGCCTTTTCAAGAGAATATGAGTACGTTTAGTATTTTATTAAAGTAAACTCATTTTAAAGGGGGGCAAAAGAAAATTCTTTTAAATAAAAATTCTGAACAACAGCAGTTTAATTTTTTAGGTTCACTGAAGTAAACTGGAATAATTTAATCACTTTAAAAAAATTGTCTATGAAGATTTTAAGCTTTCTGAATTTTTACTATAAAATCTATCAAAATTAAGTTATAAAACAATATGCAATACAAAGTATGAATGTTAAATATAAAAATAAGGCTATTATCTGAACAATGAACTCTTTTATCAAACTTCGAATTTTGACGGTTCTATTTCCTAAGCCTATATTTCGATCCAAACAGAACAGGTCTACATGTAGCATTTGGGGAAACGAACGAAGAAAGAAAAAAATAAATAAAAATAAACGAAGAAAAACTAATTCAAGTTCGTAATAAAACGAATCCACTTAATGTCTGTCTTAAAAATAAAACAGACCCTTAAAAGACTGTTCCATTTTAGCCATTTTTTTTTATCTTCTCTCCTTAATTCCTCTCTAAGCGTGGTCAAATGGCATTCCAGCGACAAACGACGATATAAAATCTTCCATGCAGAACTCGCCAAAAATCCATTATCGACTCGGACGGATTTCGCTCGTTCCTGTGATTGATAAAAACTGCAAGAATTACATTTCAATTCCGGCGGAATTGTTCCCCAGAGAACTGCTTAATGAGAAAATGATGCCGTGCCTGTCAATTTGATTAATAGCCAACGACTTTCAAGTTCGTCCTTATCCGAACCCAGAGCTAAATGGGAGACCGATTTTGGTCGAATTAACATTCCTTCTAGGACTCAGACTAGAATCAACTTTAAAGTTAATGCGATTTAATTAGTCCGAATTGGAGGACCTTCGAGACGAGAGTCAATCGAATTAATATGGTGGCAGCAATGGAATGACGATGTTTCAGTTATTGTTGAAGGAGGATAATTGATTATTTAGACATGTGATGAAGTCCAGTCTTCTCGTTCTGGGCGGGAGGTCTTCAACAACCCTATTAGAAGGATTTGACCATAATGCATCACGTTGGGAAGTTCGGAACTTACTGGTGGCATCACACGAGAAAGGAGAATGCGAATTGTGTTGATCACACAGGTTGATCGATTAGAGAGGGTAGCACCACAATAACATTAGACATTTTTTCTTTAACATATAAAAAATAAAAGCTTTACAACTGGGAACCTCTGACGCTGAAAATTCCAATGGGCTGTTTTTGAAAGTATCAATATGCATATGCGCATTTTAATTTATCAACAATCGCGTTGGATAATTATTAACCCTTTCCGGGCCAGTGATGCCATTTGGCCTCACAGGAATAATCTGATTTTATGCGCATTTCTGCTTTTAATTTAGGCTGGAAGGTGTTTGATGGGGTCTAGATGGCAACATGATCTGGACAGGGCCGTCTTAACAAATTTGAGCACCCTGGGCTATAATAATTTGGCGCCCCTTTAGAACCATAACTAAGAATTTGAGAGCCTGTGGCCCAACAAAAATACATCCCTAGTACAATAATTAATGATAAAAAAATAAATCATTAAAATAAAATAAATAAAATGTTAACATGTTCTCTAATTAACTCTGTACAATTTTGCAAATCAGAGTATTTTCAAAACAGGATTTTACAAGTAAGCTTCCTAAGGCCGCGGTGGCCTAATGGTACGGACTCGGGTTTGGGACCGGAGGGTCCCATGTTCGAAACCAGATTCCAGTGAAGATCCGTCGTGTTGCACAGAAAACTAATACGTAGGAGGCCAAACGACCTCCCACTGGCGTGGTGCGGAAATTTGGAGAAGGGGTGCACGCTCAGGTGTCCTCGTCATCTGACAGCGTTTCAAAATTGCAAGGTCTGTCCCAAAATATCCCTCGAGTATCTTCAAAACAGGACGTAAATATAAACAAACCAAAATAAACTAAGCAAGTAAGATTCCGTATTATAAGTAAATTATGCTATTACACGCATAATTTAGGATTTTTGTCACTGTATGAATATTTTTTGAAATGATATATATACATATTTATGTAAAATTACAAAATTGATTACTGTCTAGTTACAACCCCTAATCATATCTTAACTTTTAAAAAAAATTTTAATGTATATTTTGGTTTAAAATTAAAATAAAATTAGTATTGTAAATTTTTAGGCTCCTTTGTACCAATGGCGCTCCTGGACTACAGTCCAATTAGCCGATTGGATAAGATAGCCCTGGATCTGGATACAAATGAATAATTATAATTCATTATTCTTTCGCAATTAATTATTAAACTGGAATAAATGAATAATTTTACTAATGAAATATTTTTAAGTTATGTTTTTCAAGTTTTTATTTCTTTTACTAACAAATAATAAGATAAGCCAGATAGAGTTAAAATAATTTTGCATATTTTTGATAACTAATTATAATTAGTAGCTAACTAACTATGATTAGCAGAAAACTAATTATAATTAGCAGAAATGATGCATCTGAACAGTGGCGAATCTAAGATTCCTGTTTGGGGGGGAGGGGGCTGAGGTCATAAAAACTTTGTATCGTCGTGATGAATGTCAAACCTCAAGACTAAAGTAAACCAAAACTCTTTAACTTTACGGACTTGACTCACCTGACAATAAGAATCATAAAGGACAATACAATGCTTTCGACAATTTAATAGAAATTACAATGAAATAACTAGCCAAAAAATGTCTTCGACCGTGTCAAAGCTACAAGTACAAGTTTAATGACTAGAAAAGTAGGAAAATTTTCGAGCCCGTCAAGCTAGAAAGCAATGTTGAAACGTTTTTATTATTTTTTTAAAGAGAGAAATTAAGAAAAAACAGCTGTAATGATGTTAAATAAAATCAAGAATTCTGGCTTGGCTCGGGGGGGGCTGTAGACCTATAGTCCCCCCCCCTGGATTCTCCACTGCATCTGAAACATCACATGCAGAATTCGGTTAATCTGTTGCAACATTAATTTCAAAACACTGCTTCTTTTCCCTGCAATATTTGTTTGCTTGTACATATGCTTTATTTGGAATTAAACATTTTGGAATACAGCATTTTGTCGCAATCCTCAGATGAAGTGATCTATATCTTTATTTAATAAATGGTTATGTCAAATACAGAAGCTGGGATGGTAGACAAACTATCGGGAAGTAAAAACTTCCTTTCTGAGTTCGGATTCTTCCAATTCATTAACTTTTCAGAAAGGTTTAACTTTGAAATTAATATACTGTCTTAATTAATTTAATTTACAAAAAAAAATGGTAGTCCCTAAGGTAGTACTCAATTCTTCAGTAAAAGTTTGTTTCCATCATTTTTCTACTTGAAAAGAAATAATCCTGGATGAATAAAAAGTATTTTGGAAAGGATATACATAAAAAAAGAAAATAGCAATAATAATAGCCGGGTGCGGAGTTTCTTAAAAATTTTCCATTCGCGACTCCAAGTGCAGAAAATAAATAATGCAAGAAGTCTTCATCAATGCTGTAATCTCTCTATAATCCGGCACTTCGCCAATCCGGCCACTCCAGTAGTCCGGCGTTTGCAATAGGGCTAGTGGAGAGAGAAAACAAGTCACTGTATACCGATGTCAGTGGCCTTGGAACGACGTAAACAATAGACTTCTGCTCAAATTCTGCAACATTTATTTTATATAGTATAACTATTGTTTAGCAACGGATTCGAAAACCCTCCACACCTTTGCACATGCGCCGGCGGAGTTATTTTCATCAAAATAGGGGAAGATGAAGAATGGAAGGATGATGTTTACATTTACTGAGCGTGATGTAACAAAGAACTCCGGAAATGCGCTCATATGACTCATTGCCTGACAACCCTTTCCGGTGTAAAATCGTCCAAAAGTGGTAGTCTCGGAATCCGTTGCTGAATAGTTGCTGATACCCGCGACTTCGTTCGCGTAGTCTAATTATTGGGACCTTCTATATTCCCACAGTCTTCAAGATATTAATGTATCAGGACCTCTTTATATACAACATTCTTGGCTTTTTCCTCTGGCTGCGGAATGGTAAGGCTGCCAGGTAAACTGACTCTGGAGCACATTTGAAAATATTTTCAAAAATTAATTAAAATTAAACAGAATATTGCATGGACATTAATTGGTATCATTGAAAAGCTAATTTTTTTTAAACTTTAAGATATTGTTAAAATGGTTTTTGTGCGTTAATGTGTTCCGAAGTAATTGCGGAAAAACGCTAAAATTTAAGTCGATTTTTAATTAATTAAATTTCTAATTAAAATTTCAAAAATGCTTTCTTAATGAGCACCTACTACCCAAGAAGCAACCACCTGCCAAATTTCAAGTTTCTAGTCCCTGTAGTTTGAAAGATTCGTTGATGAGTCAGCGAGTTTATATATATATATACGTATATAATTGAGAATTGGTAAGCATTTAGTTATTTTCTCGATCTTTTCTTGAAATATTTTGAAGATTTACTCCTATACTTTTTGCTTTTTTCTAACAATTGGCCTTCGCAGAAGGTTGGTGCCTCTAAAATTCGAATTTAATGCGACATAATCTATTCCTAAGATCGATTGGCATTTGATTGTTGGAATTCCAAATCTGGGTTGTCTTTTTCACAGTAATAGTTTATGATCTAATTACCTTTCTGTATTTCATTGTATGATTATTAATTAGGTAATATTATTTTATATTTAATTTTAATTATTGGTTTAATAGGTGTATATACTAAAAATGATATTTGAGTTTTAATTATTTGTAAAATATTTAACTATATATATATATATTTCAATAAATGTAGGTTTTGGTAGTAAAATGCGTTTTCTAAAATGAATCTCCCTTAATTCGACATTCCTTTGGTCTGATATCTGTCGGATTACTGTAATAAATATAGCCAGGGAAAGTGTTCTCTACTCATTTTTCTCGTATACTTACACAATATGTCGTATTTTGTATTTAAAGTCTAAGACTGTTGAAGGGAATCGCGCATGCATTTTGGACCCCTTCCAATAGATCGATTGAGTCCAAAATTTGACACTGATCTGGAATTTTAGTAAAACATTGCACGCCAAATTTAGTCCTCTAAGCCGTATTTTTTCGTTTTCCATGTTCATTTCAAAAGCAGATAATTTATGTTTATGTGTATAATTTCTAAAACTACCATGAATAAAATATTCTTAAGACTTCAGAGACTTGGTAAAACGCAACAAAGATCCAATTGTTCACTTCAGAAGCTACTTTTTAGATATTAAATCTACTAGTTTAAAATAATGAACGCTTAGAGGGTTAATTAAATTTGCTTTCTGCGTTTTTGAATTATCGTGTTCTCATACACACGAGCAGACAAGCAGATCGATAATCTACCCTTAAGGGATTTAGTCCAAAATTATACACAGATCTACAATTTGATTGTAATGATGGTATATTAAAATTTATCCGTATATTTTATTTTAAAAAAATTTAAAATTTATCCTTAATTCGTTACGTTTTTGAGTTATCGGGGACTTGCCAGTCGCATATTTGTTTAAATAATGAAAACGATTTGAATTTCATTCAAAAAATGAAAATTATTGTTTTAAATGAACAATAGGCAAAAAAATCATCACTTAAAATTAAATAATTCTCAAATTGACACCAGAACATAATGCATGAACCCAAAAACGACATTTTATGCACTGCATCACTTCCTCTTCTTTCTTTGTTTCCTCATAAATGTTACAAAACTACGTAACCTTAGTTTTTGTTCTTTTTGATTAAAAACTTGATGGCTTTAATGTCCTTTTATTGTTTTTTTGTTTTGATTTGTTCCAATTTATGAGGACTACTAGTGGTGATAACTGCTTTCTTAGCTATTCCTGTAGTTCAAGATAATAACCCCACTGATTTAAGCTACCCAATTTTGGCAACTGTTTGGGGTCCAATCTAGGCAATTTTTTTACAACATTATTTTAAACTATTTTAATAAAATTATTATAGTAAATTGTAGTAATAACATATTTTCCTGTGTACTTTAGCACAGCGTAAGGGCTTTTTGTCTTTTGTTAAAATAATTAATTGGTGATACCTGGATCTAAACACTTATTCTCTAATTGTAGCGCTTTCTCTTAAAAATAAATTCATGAACCCCATTTTATTGCTACAACATAATTTCCTATTTTACGGCCCAAATATTTAATAGAATTGAGATTACGATACCGATGCAATCTAGGCGCCGCGCCGATCCTAAGTCGGCGACTGTCCCTATTTTACAAAACGAATTGAAAATTTGTCACTATTATTTCTTTTGTAGAGAAAATGGAGTAAATAACCGCCTATGTTGTAATATTCAAATGTATTATATGGAAACGATGAAGAACGGAACATACATTTAGAGTTTTTTGTTGCTTGTCATCCGAAAGGAAATTCGTAACGAAATGCATTGTATATTCTGCCAGACAAAATGAATTTTAATCTAAAAACTGAAGGATTATTTTATGTAATCAAACACTAGGACAGGAATAAAGTAAACACATCAATCATATAATAATCGACAAAACGAACACATCGCACCTAAAACCTACTAAACAAATATTGAAACTTGTTTATCGCTTTAATTTCTGTTTCTTAGAAATTCCACATATTTTGCGTACAAAATAAATGGTTATTTTAATGAAGTCACAATTTGAAATTTAATACATGATGATAATGAAAAATAAAAACACTTAGTACTGATATAAATTCAAATGAAAATAAATTAATTGAGTATTTCTTTATTCTCCGTCTTCCAATTTCCAAATAACATGTTTACCAGTGCAAGAGAAAGAAAATAATCATTAAAGATTCAAAATGCCAGTGAAATAATTCAAGAAAAATTGATTTTCAGTGTATGGCCGATTTTAATAAGGAAATAAATTTCAAATAAACGGTTTTTATTTAATTAGAGCTGTAAAGATGGAATTTTGCAATCAACTTTTTACTCGCTTCCTCAGGTGCTAGTTTTGAAATTTTGTACAGTTGTGTGTTCTTGATGAAAATGCACACTATTTGTATATTTTCAGATCTTCATTATCAATTAATTCATTAATTTTAATTCTATAAAAGTGACATGATCAGGTAGTGAATCTATACTTATAAAAGGGGCTGTGTGTGTGTGTGTGTGTGCGTGCGTGCGTGCGAGCGCGCGCGATGTCCAAACGAATCTATCGCACTCACAGCCTTGAAATTTGGCTCACAGGTAGTCGTAGGTTACTCAATGCACCTCGAAGCCCAAATCTGAAATTTTTTCCTAGAAAATTTTTTGTGTTGTTTTTGGTGAATTTTCGCACTAATTTCTCAATACAACGGTTTTGGATAATGGTACGAAAAAAATAGATGCACAATCGAAAAGAGCAAACGATTTCCGTTCTAATAAAGTTAGTTTTGAATTTCTAACGAATTTTACTGAATTGTGAGAAATTTTTAAATAATAGACAGTTTTGCCATCGAAATTTTATTTTTGTTTTTAAATTTTCTGCATCCGACGTTCTGATAAAACTATTATTTTCAATTTTTTTTTCAGCTTATAACTAGAACGGTTCTGTCGGATTTTAAACAAAAACGGTTAAAATATATTTTCCTGTTTTTTTTAAATTAATTTTTTTCTGGTCAGTTGAGTTATTTTTCTCTAGCGAGCTTCCTCCCGCGACACTTTTCCGGCACATTGCTGGCAATTTCATTGGCTGACGGTGTAGAGCTCAGGTGACGTCATAACCTTCAATTGAATGATTTTCATTATTATTTTCGGCAGTATCTTAACGTATTTATTCGTCTCGCATATCTCGTATTTCTTTTCCGTTTATTTTTAAATTAATTTTTCCCTGATCAGTTCAAACAGTTTTTTTGCTAGCAAGATTTAACAGCGAGAATTTCTCCTGGCTGTTCCAGAATTCATTGTTGCAATTTCATTGGCTGGAGCGTGACCTTCCTCGCTGCATTTCTACAATCCGATTCCTTCCGGCAAGTGACGTCATTACATTCGCGTCATTGTCGAGAGGAAAATAAGCGGGAAAATCAATAATGTGTATCTTTTGTTTTGATTTCGTTTTCAAAACTTTTTCGTGTCATTGTGGGCATTTATCCCCCCTCATTTTGTTGAAGTCTTGATTCCACGGGCAATGCCGTGCGCGTTCTGCTAGTTAGAGAATAAAATGATAACGAGATTCTATATTTATGCAGTGAAACCTCTCTAAGGTGACCACCTTCCATTTCAACGAAAATTGGCGGCTCTAAAGGGGCTCCTTGTTTTGAAGCACAAAATTTGTATTTAAACAAGGCCTAATTTTTTACTTCTGATAAAGCAAATTTTAAGAATCATCTATTAAATTGATATTAAACTTGAATCTTCGAAAAGTTATGTTGAATTGCATAAAGGTTAGAAATATGCTGAATACCCATACACACTTATAAATTAAGCGCATAATTTAAATTGCAGTAAATTATGCATTCTAAATAACAAAAATATCAAGTTTCAGAAAAGCCCTCATCATTTGACTTCTGTTAAGAGCGCAGGTGAAATTCACCTCGCAGCAATGCCGATATCTTTCTGCATCTCAACGGAATTTGAATGCAATTTTTATGTAAGCTGCCCTATATATCTGGTTTTGAAACTATGAAAGAAAAATTACGTTATGTTTCGCGCATTTAAAAATTAATTACTAGAAATATTCATATTTCCTCGAATATTCGAAGTATTTACTATTTATTTTAATAACGCTTCGATGGCATATTGTCACGAATTCTCTAAGTTACGAATAATTTGGTTGAAAACTCTGCATGCTATAAGCAAAAAACATGCGGTAAAAGTGAGGAGTCTTTAAAGAAATCTTTATACCGTCCCAAATATCCATGCTATTTTAACGAAATTGCGAGTACGCGGTGTGCATAACAAACAAAACCATTAATGATAGTTTCGAATCATTACCAGCTTTCTGTGAAACGGGATCAGCCGAAATTCCTTTTCGTCTTCATCAATTTCTGGTTGGTTCCTAAATGCCCTCAAAACCGAATCTCCAGTGTAAAATATGAATTCCTATGATTGTATGTCACACGATTCTCCATAACTAATTTTGAACCATTGTTTTTGTATTAACCCCGAATTTTTCGCATTTTACGAAATGTTCGTTAATTTTTGCACACCAGTGTATATTTCTTCTTTCTCTTCTTCTAAAAAAGATCTTAAATTAAGGGTATAAGAAGAGTCACGAAAACTTTTACTGTGACAGATTTTTCTATATTTATAAGCACAAATGATGAAAAGAATCCACATGACAGAAATTTGTCAGATGATTATTTTAAATTTCAAATCTTTTTATTAAAATGTCAAAGTTGTTAGTATTATTTTTGATCCAATTTTGAGGTTGCGATAAGAAATTTATTGCTTCAAAAAGAGGGTCGTCATTATAAAAGTTACCAATCCTTATTCTAAAGAATTCTGCATTCATACGAAGTAAGAAGTATGTTCATACTTTACTGAACACGTTCTTTTCCCCTATTTGATTTATTTATAAATTTATCTTTTCTGTCGAAGCCTATAAAACTTTATTAACTTGAACTAGTTCATGAAGAATACTCCATCAGTTGTTTTAATCGACATATTTCAACGAATAGAGCTAACACAAAAACATGATTTCAGTATTATGAAACCAGTAAATATTTCTTATAAATAATCTTTTTCACATACTGTGCTATTGTTTTGTTCCATAAACTTCCGATGGTAATTATTTTCCACTATTTTCCTATAAGCATTCTTGTTTTCTACCAGACACTCACTTGACGAAAACAAAGGTTAATGTAACGTTTTTATCTACTGAGTAATCAGATTCTCATAAACAGAGGAAATCCCGTGTTTGCAGTGCTCTCTAATTTCCGCCATTGATGATCATGAACGCGGAAAGAATTTTTAACAAGAATGGTTTATATAGGTGGCGCTACTGTCTACTCATAGATAGAATTTATTTCTTTTAAATTCGTTTAACCTACAAACATAATAGTGGGGTCCCTTCGACCCCCGCCATTATCTTTTTGTTAAAAAAATTCAAGGAATTACTCAAAACCTGCAGTTGTTTCTTCCCGTACCTTCATGAGTGGTTTAAAAGAAAGGGATTAACACAACAGATCCAGAAAAAAAGAGGGTTTTTTTTTATTCGAAGTATGGGGTCATATTTACCCCATTCGTGTAATAGCGTTTTAGAATCTTTTAACGTTATGGCTATGAAAGAAAATATAAACTATGTGTAAAATGTTGGTTTTTCTTTTAATACCTTAAATATTTTTATGCAGAAAAAAATTGTATGTTTGTATAGTGAAATTTTATATGAATGGTATGAATTAAATACAACTGAAGGCCGAAAAACTTACTGAAAAAAAGGAACAAATTAAATTTTCGTTATTCTTATTGAAAATCGTATTTGTATCTGAAGTACAACTTTTATGCACGATAAAACTATTAAAATATTATGGGCAACTTTTTTTTTATTGGGAGAACCAATAAAATAAGGCGTAGCTGTCTTGCAATTTGAGGTCAAACGTGTGTGTTTACGTTCAAAAACTAAGTGCGTGTGCTGACGGGTTAAATTACAGCTCCTTAAAGTTGGTCGTGTCGTCTTCAATTTTAGTAGGGAATTTAGATTTGAAACATGTGATAAAAATTTTTACAAAAAATATATTCAACTCAAATCTCAAGGGTCGATCCAGGTTTTTTTTAGGGGCCCATTTTTGTGAAAAAAAAATTATTTTTGTGAAAAATATAAATATTTCGGTGAAAAAAAATTATTTTTGTGAAAAATAAAAATATTTCAGCGAAATTTTTTTTATCATGTAAAACCTTCAATTTTAGCAGTCATATTTCTATATTTTACGTGAATTTGTTTTCTGAAGGAGCCGTTTTTATGAATTTGACTTTTGTGAAGGGGCCCTTTTCATAAAGTAGAAATTTGTGAAGGGCCGTTTTTATGAAGGGGCCGCAAAACGGCCCCAATTTTCGCCTGGATCGACCCATGAATCTTGTATTTATCCTTAACAAAATCCACTTGGAGTCGCGACCAACAGTTTCGGAAGACCTGCCTTTAAAACTTTGAAGGCACACAGCAAGTAGAAATGTGTCAATTACATCTAATGATCAGAAAGAGTTAAAAGTGAAATAAAAATAATTCGACTCGAAAATGTATTATTTATTTTTTCCTTTTACTCTTAATAATCTCAAATGTTTTATGCTCCTTTATATTTAAAATTTGTGGGATTTCGGCTCTAGTTCAGCGAAGTCCAATTAGTGTAACAATTATTTATTAATGTTTAAGTCACACATGGACAAGTTTACACATAAAATTTCAAAATTAAACAAAACATAAAAAGGAGAATTGTTCGCTAGGGACGCATTTGCGTCGGTCGTTTGGCCTCTACTGGCAGTTCACAGCTCCAGAGGGCGCTGCTTCTGTCAGTCACAGTTAATACCACAAGTGCGACTACAGCACTGCTTTTTACTTTCTCGTATACGAAGTATACAAAGAGAAAGTATTGTAATCGTCAAAAAATTCGAACTCGAGATTTTGACGAATCTCCACGTTTTAGACCTTCCTGAGTCCGAAAAACACAATTTTGGAATTATGTCTGTCTGTGTGTGTGTCTGTGTGTGTGTCTGTGAACACGATAACTCGAAAACTATTAGAGATAAAGGGATGAAATTTGGTATGTAAACTTGAAACATAATTTGTAGGTTTCTATCAACTTTTGGACAAAATCCGTCAACGGGAAGTCTGTCTGTCTGTATGTTCGAGGTCATGCGAACGCTATAACTCAAAAACTTGAAAAGCCAGATGGCTAAAATTTGGTACACAGTTTTATCGTCATGAATGTAGGTCCGTATAAAATTTTGGGCCAAATCCGTCAACGGGTTGACTGTCTGTCGGTCTGTATAATCGCATACTTGTTAAGCCTTCGTTTCAAAACCATTTCCACGCGCATGCCTACTTAGGTATCTCTGGTACCAAGCGGGAGGATTACGTCCTTGAGACGGGTTTGTGATTGATGTTTTATCTCCCGTTTTGCTTTCGCTCGCTCGTATAATAGCGGATCTTCCTGGAGTGTGATGGAAAATAAATATTGCTAAGTTTTAATACATAGGCATCTCTTTTAATATGATTCTTCACTTAAATATTTTACAATCACTATAATCTGCAATGAAAAACCTTATGATATTCGTTGCATTCTGGATTACAGTAGGTTCGATTTTTTTTATCCACGCAAGGGGAGGGGAAATGACAAATTTTTTAGCAGTATACGAGAAAGTTTAGGGGAGGCCACTCCCACTGGTTCTGTAACTGTTTCAGTTCAGGTAACGTTAGAAAATCTGAATTAAAGAAGTCATGTCATCTCTAGGGTAACCAAGTTTCTTCAAACAAAACGAACTCGGTGATTGCAGAAATCTTTTATTTCAGCTAATAATTATTATCCTTTCTGAAATGTCCGATTCTTTCGACCCCAGAGAGTTTCATCTGTCTTCGTTCGGTGCATATTGCTAAGGTTGACTGAAGATTGCAAAAAAATAGTTTAGAAATGTGTAGTACGGTTTTAGTCACACAGTCGAGTTGCAAAGTTGGTGAAATCACAGAAAAAATTTTACGATGACGCCACAGCGACCGTGAGCGCACACGCGAACTATCCAAGGCCCATTTGGCAATTCATTCATTGTTCTTACGTTCATGCGAAATATTATAAAGTATTGTTGAATTACGTCGGGTAAGATGGTCAAGTTAAACGCTTATAGCTCCACCAACCAAATAACATAGAGAGTTGGTTTTTAGTTTCATTTAACAGAGAAAGGTATACGTGAAGATTGCAAAAAATAATTTTAGAATTTATGGTATGGTTTGAATCACACAGTCAGTTGAAAAATTGGCGAAAATCACGAAGAATTTTGGTGACGTCACAGCGACCGATGCGCGTACACGCATCGGTTGTAACAGCTAAAAGTTACTGGATTTTATCAGATTATGGTAATTCATTTCAGATTCATTCATTCAGCAGAGAAGGTCATAGAGCATAGGTCAAAGTCACATAGAGCTTCTTCAGTCACAGTTGAGTAATCGATTAATTAACTTGTCCTTGGTAGTGTATTAACAATTGTTTATTTAATTGGTGACTGTCCTTTCCATCGATTTAATTAGGTTGGTTTTAGGTTCATTTAACAGAGAAAGGTCATAGAGCAAGGTCAAAGTCACGCCGACTACTTTAGTCACATGGGGTCAACTTTAGTCACAGAAGAGTCTGAGGTGGAGTAAGGTAAATGAAGTCTATGCAGCTCAATCCCAGCGGCCGTTTCATGAGACTGCCTCCCCGTCAGGTACCTAACTGCACCTTAATATTAGATTTATACTATGAAATGGTTTCCTGTTTCTATTGTTACTCTCTATATAATTGGTTCAATTTTCAGAATTTCAGTTTTCTTAATAGTTTCTGCATTTCATAATCGTGGAAAAGTATTGTCACCTCTTGGTTGAAATCTTAAGGTCAAAACCAAGTGTGAGTGAAGCCAGAGCTATTTCTTCTTAACGAAAAATAAATAAAAAAGATCGTAAAACTTCTTTAAAACAGTGCGATTTTGTCGCAGGTTAGAGCTTTGCGGCGCAATTTGCAGCTATACCACTGGTCCAAAAGGGCCCCGATGTTACTAAAGGTCTTTTCATTTTCAATACTGCTTTACAATCATCAGCTTAAGTTAAATGTTTTGTTCCATGTTGATAGCCTTCAGAAAAATAAAAAACGCAAACCACATGCACAAAAAAAAAGCATAAATTTGTTTTTTTTTTTTGCATTTAGTCTCTTAACGTCTCGTCAATAAATTTCTACGAAGTCTATTGATTTTAATAGATGTAATTGACCATGCATTAGGTAAGCTAAAGGTCTTTTATTTTCGCCACTCTTTACTCATCATCACTTAAGTTAAATATTTTGTTCCATGTTGATGTCCTTCAAGAAATAAAACGCAAGCAAAAAACGCCAAAATTGGATTTTTTTTTTGCACTTGTCTCTTAACGTTCATGTATCAAATAAATTCCCACGAGTTCGATTTTTAATAGATGCTAATCACGCCATGCATTAGGGTAAGCTATTTTTTATCACCACAAAACAGATTGTTAGATATTTCTTGTCATGTTCATCCATTGGTCCCCAAGTTCTTATTTCCAGAGAGACTCGAGTGGGTAATAATGATCTTTTTTATTTCGGCCAAATGATTACTAAGTCACCGCCAGAAGAGCTGTTTTTCCACATCAAAGGCTTCAAAAAAACAAAAAAATATAAAACCATGCACAAAGCCATCTAAGATGTAATGTTTTCAGCATCCAAAGTACTTTTTCATAACCTCAAATTTAAAAATAATAATCTTTTCAGAAGATTTAGAATGGGTCAAATCAGTAGCATTACTCAAAACTTTTTTTTTTCTAATTACATTGAAATCATTAAGATTCCCTCGTTTATTTTAAAAATATAAAAGTAACTCTTGTCATCTATTAGGTAACAAGTTCCTAACAAGACAAAAAAGAACTCAGTAAGATATAATGATGCCTTTTATTTAATGATTAATGACATCACAGCTAAAGCTTGATATTTTTTTTCCCATATCAAGTACTACAAAAACAAAAAACCGGATGCACCATGCACAGAGTCATTAAAATGAAACTATCTCAGCATGTATCTTTTTTTTCTCAGCATTCAAAGTTAAAGAAATAAAAGCCCTAACAAATACTGCTTTTAGTAAATATAGAATTCCAAACCATGCATTTATGCAAAACTATTTATTCAAGCTACATGGATCATTCCATTTCTATATTTCAGGAAGAGAAAATGTGTCATCTATTAGGTAGCAAAT
>BGPR01000159.1:176144-232301 GCA_013235015.1 Araneus ventricosus | reverse complement strand
AAACTATCCAGCGGGGTGGTCTCCCAAACTTTCGCTACTTCCTCAAAATTTGTCATTCTCCCCGCGTGGGATAAAAATTGAACCGCTGTAAATCTAGAAATGCAATGACCATCGTGCAGAAGATTTTTTCACTGTGGGATTATAGAGGATTGTAAAATATTTACTGAAGAATCAAATTCAAAGAGATGCGTACTGATTCCACCTTGTCGTATCAAGGACAAAGGACGTAATCATTCCGCGTGCGCAGAGATTAAGGCCTAGTACGTATGCGCATGGAAAGAATCGTACTAAAAAAAAATTGAAAATGCAATTTGATTGCCTTTAACCAGATTGAAACCGAACAAATTTGGGCAGGACCTATACTAATGTCAGCAAACTGTCATACCTAATTCTTATTTTCTAAGCCAAAGGTTTAGGGAAAATATAATTTTTACAAGAATGCGATGAGTCCGACAGGATTCATCAACACTTCGACGGATTTCGTCCAAACTTTGATACGTGACCTACATTCATGATGATAAAACCAAAATAAATTTTATCCATCTAGATATTCGCTTTGAGCTATAGTGTTCACACACCGCGGATAGATCTCCTCAGATGAGATTTAGAGCCTTTAATAAATTTTGATTTTGTTCAAAATTTGATAGAAACCGCAAATTATATGTAAAGATCACATAAATTGAATTTCATCCACCAAGCTCTAATAGTTTTGAGTTATCGTGTCTCAGACAGTCATAATTCCAAATTGTGTTTTTCTGGAACTTGAGGTCTAAAATGTTTTAGATTCGTCAAAATTGAGTTCGAATTTTTGACGATTACAATATTTCTCTCAGTACACGTGTTGAGAAAGTAAAAGCATAGCTCAGCTTCCAATTCCATGGGATTTTTCTGAAAGATTCATTTTTTTTAAAAAAGTTGTTTTATTAGCTTATGAAGAGAAGGACCCCACCATGCAATGGCCAAGGCTATTGACGCAGATGCATATCTCTGTAGTAGTCTAATGGTGTGTCGGGAAAGGAAAAATTATGACGCTGTGGTAATTTTAAAGTTTATAGCCCAAACTCAAATAGTGAGATAGGTAGTTGGTTTTAGTTTCATTTAACAGAGAAAGGATACAGTAAAAGATTGCAAAAAATAATTTTAGAATTTAATGTAAGGTTGAATCACACAGCTGAGTTGAAAAGATTAGGAAAATCTACGTGAAGAATTTTAGGTGACGTCGAATGCGATCGATGCACGTACATGGTTGTAGACGGTAAAAGTTACTGATTTTATCAGATTATAATTAATTCATTCGCGATTATTCATTCAGCAGAGAAAGTCAGAGCATAGGTCAAAAGTCACATAGGCTTCTTGATCAAAGTCACGTTGGAGTAATTGACTACTTAACTGTTCCTTTTAATGTAGTGTATTAACAATTGTTTATTTAATATTGTACTGTCCTTTCCATCGATTTAATTGAGGGTTGGTTTTAGGTTCATTTAACAGGAGAAAGGTATAGAGCAAGGTCAAAAGTCACTGGACTACTTTAACGTTCACATGGAGGTCAACTTTAGTCACAGAAGAGTCCATGTGAGTAAGGTAAAGCAGCCTCATGAGCTCAATCCAGCGGCCTTCTGCAGAGACTGCCTCCCCGTCAGAAGTTCACCTAACTGCACCTTAATATTAAGATTTATACTATGAATATGGTTTCCTGTTTCTGTTGTTACCTCATATAATTGTTCATTTTCAGAACAGTTTTCTTAATAGTTCTCTGCATTTCATAATCGTGGAAAGGTATTGTTCACTCTTGAGTTGAAATGCTAGTCCAAAACCAAAGTGTGAGTGAAGCGAAGAGCTCATTTCTTCTTAACGAAAAATAAATAAAAAGATCGTAAAACTTCTTTAAAAACAGTGATTTTATCCCAGGTTAGAGCTATTGCAGCGCACTTTGCAGCTATACCACTGGTCCAAAAGGGCCCCGTGTTACTTAAAGGTCTTTTCATTTGTCAACTGCTTTACAATCATCGCTAATAAGCTTAATTTTGTTCCATGTTGATGTCCTTCAGAAAAATAAAAAACGCAAAGCACATGCACAAAAAAAAGCCAAATTTGATTTTTTTTTTTTTGCATTTGTCTTCTTAACGTTCGTTTCAAATAAATTCTACGAAGTTCGATTTTAATAGATGTAATTATGCCATGCATTAGGGTAAGCTAAAGGTCTTTTCATTTTCGCCACTGCTTTACAATCATCGCTAATAAGTTAAATATTTTGTTCCATGTTGATGTCCTTCAGAAAATAAAACGAACCATCACAAAAAAAAACGCTAATTGGATTTTTTTTTTTTTTTTTTCGTATTTGTCTTCTTAACGTTCTGTATCAAAGTTTAAATTGCTCGTAAGTTCGATCTAATAGATGTAATTATGCCATGCAATAGGTGTTAAAGGCCTTCATTTCGCCACCGCTTTACCACTACTCACTGCTAAATATTTTGTTCCATGTTTGATGTCCTTCCAGAAAATAAAATGCTAAACACATGCACAAAAAAAAAGCTAAAATTTGATTTTGCATTTGTCCTCTTTAACGCTTGTTCTAAAGGAATTTAATGAAGTTCGATTTTAATAGATGTAACTATGCCATGTACTTTCCTTCAGGGTGTTTTCAAATCCTTTCATTTCGCCACTGCCTTTACTTTATCATCAGTTAATAAGTTTTAAATATTTTGTCCCATGTTGATGTCCTTCCAGAAAATAAAATCTAGTAAAATATTGCTGCACAAAAAAAGCTAAAATTTGATTTTTTTTTTTTTTTTTTTTTTGCATTTATTCTTTAACGTTCATTCTAAATAAATCTTACTTAGTCTGATTTGTTAGATGTAATTATGCCATGCATTAGGGTAAGCTAAAGGTCTTTTCATTTTCGCCACTGCTTTACAATCATCGCTAATAAGTTAAATGTTTTGTTCCATGTTGATGTCCTTCAGAAAATAAAATCAGAACATTGGTACAAAAAAAAACCTAAAATTTTTTTTTTTTTTTTTTTTTTTTTTGCATTTGTCTTAACGTCTGTTCTAAATACACAAATTCCCACGAAGTCTGATTTTAATAGATGTAATTATGCCACAATAGGGTATTAAAGGTCTTTTCATTTTCAAGCACTGCTTTATAATCATCAAGCATTAAGTTAAATGTTTTGTTCCATGTTGATAACCTTCAGAAAATAAAAACGCAAACACATGCACAAAAAAAAAGCCAAAATTTGTTTTAGATTTATCTCTTAACGTCTGTAATAAATTTCTACGAAGTCTATTGATTTTAATAGATGTAATTACATGCATTAGGTAAGCTAAAGGTCTTTCTATTTTCGCCACTGCTTTACTTCATCATCACATTTAAGTTAAATATTTTGTTCCATGTTGATGTCCTTCAAGAAAATAAAAACGCAACAAAAAACGCTAAAATTGGATTTTTTTTTTGCACTTGTCTCTTAACGTTCATGTATCAAATAAATTCTACGAAGTTCGATTTTAATAGAGATGTAATCACGCCATGCATTAGGGTAAGCTATTTTTTATCACCACAAACGAATTGTTAGGATTTACTTGTCATGTCATCCATTGGGTCCCCAAGTTCTTATTTCAGAGAGAACTCGGTGGCAACAATGATCTTTTATTTCGGCCAATGATTACTAAAGTCACCGCTAAAGAGCTTGATTTTTTTCCACATCAAAGGCCTTCACAAAAACAAAAAAATATAAAAACCATGCACAGAAGCCATCTAAGATGTAATGTTTTCGGGCATCCAAATATTTTTCATAACACTCAAATATTAAAAATAATAATCTTTTCAGAAGATTTAGAATTTTCAAATCATGCATTATATAAACTTTTTTTCTAATTACATTGAAATCATTAAGATTCCCTCGTTTATTTTAAAAATATAAAAGTAACTCTTGTCATCTATTAGGTAACCAAGTTCCTATAGATGAAAAGAACTCGGTGGTTGCAATGATCTTTTATTTCGGCCAATGATTAATAACGCCACAGCTAAAAAGCTTGATATTTTTTTTCCATATCAAAGGCCTTTACAAAAACAAAAAACGTATAAACCATGCACAGAAGTCGTGTAAAATGAAATTATTTCAGCATGTATATTTTCTCAACATTCAAAGTTAAGAAATAAAAGCCCTAATAAAAACTGCTTTTAGTAAATATAGAATTCCAAACCATGCATTTATGCAAAACTATTTTTTCAAGCTACGCCTGGATTATTCCTGTTTCTATATTGTAGGAAGAGAAATCATGTCATCTATTAGGTAACCAAGTTCCTATAGACAAAAAGAACTCGGTGGTTGCAATGATCTTTTGTTTCGGCCAATGATTATTATCATTGCTAAAAAGCTTGATATTTTTTTCCATATCAAAGGCCTTTAAAAAAAACATAAAACGTATAAACCAAGCGCAGAAGTCGTATAAAATAAAACTTTCTCTACATGTAATGTTTTTCTCAACATTCAAAGTTAAAGGGAAAAAAAACCCTAATAAGTACTGCTTTCAGTAGATATAGAATTTCAAACCATGCAATAATGTAAAACTTTTTTCCAGCTAAGCATGGATCTTTCCCGTTCCTATATTTCAGGAAGAAAAATCATGTCATCTATTAGGTAACCAAGTTCCTATAACAGGAAGAACTCGGGGGTTGCAATGATCTTTAATATCGGCCAATGATTATTATCACTGCTAAAAAGCTTGATTTTTCTCGATGTCAATGGCCTTAGTGAAAACGTAATCCAGGCACAAAATTATTCATGCTAAAGACATCATGCGACCTTTCATTTAATACACATGCTTGTAAAACAAAACAAAAATTGCATGTCATGCATTACACAGATTTTATTTTTAAATCTGAAATATAAATAGTTCATAATACAAGTAGTTTCCTTATTTCAAATAGCTTCTTTTCACAGGTTTGAATTCTTTGATACCTTATAGTTGATAAACAATATGATACTAGTCAAAAACTAGAACTTTATTATTCTATCTGCAAAGTAATAATAAATACACTATGCAGTTTCTTCACTTCTTATTTTTAACAATCATTATAATCAAACACTTTTATTCAGTGACATATCTTCTTTTCAATATGTTGTGTTTACTGATTTTCAATCGTGTGTGTGAAATCTAATAGCTACAGACTTGTGCTTTATCCAGGTATCTCATCAACTAATCGATTTGTAACCGCTGTACGTGCATGAAATCTCAAAGCAGTCATTCAAATCAAAACATAAGTCAACATGCACAGGCAGCAGGAAAAAAATTCATGGTTAACTTTCGATACAATTTCATTTATTTGTATATTTATTTTACTGTGCATAGTTATTTTTTATTAGTAAATTTTTGACGAGAAATGATAACAAACACATGATTTTGAGGTTTTTATTAAATTTTGTTACAAAATACATTGAATGAAACTTAATGCACTTCAGACAAATAATCAAAATAGTCAATATTTCTCAACGATCCACTAATATTTCAACTTTCATGTGAAAATCTATTACTGTTTTCTTATTGTGATACGTAGTCTAGACAGAGTTAGAGAAGCAAAATTTTACAAACTGACCTAATAATGGTTATATCTTTAATTCATAAAAAAATAAATAAGATTGAAATATTTTGTTAAAATTTAAGCTCTGAAGGATCTCAGTTCCCATGTGAAAACTGTAATTTTTTTAAAATTCTAAAATCTATTTCTTAGTATCAAAACGGTTTAATGTAAAAAAATCATACTGCTTTATATGCCATAAGACTAATACCAAGTACAATCAGTACAGCAATTAAAACACCAATTAAATGCATAGGTCCATCGTTATGAATGCATGCGTTAAATATAAAATATATGACTTTATCCATTTTCATTATTTGCCCATTTATAAATAACAACAGAAAATCACTATAAAGTAATATATTCTTGTTTTTTGTATGACACAACAGAAGTCTTCCTCATATCGATTGAACATGGAAAAAAGAGAAATAAAGGAGATACTCACAATTCATCCCATATTACTTTCACAATTCATTTAACATTTTCTGAAAAGCTTTGAACACGAAATCAATAGTAGAAAAAATTGCATTGCCGTCCAAATGTCTCCATTTCGGAGGAAAATTTATGCTTCCGCAAATGCCAGACATTTATTCCACTACATATATGACAAAATCTTCTCTCATCTCACAAGACTAAAAGTTCTTAAAAAGAAGTCAGACTTAACGAGACTTCCCTTTAACTCTAAGGACATTAGTCTATTGGTTACTCAATAACTCCTAACAGCAAGTCTTGGCATGCCTTCAAGCTATCCCCTTTTTTCACCCCTGAAGAGTCAAAGCTAATTTTATTACACTTTTTTGTTGTTGCTGCTGCTGTGCTTTTATTTTTATTAGAAGCAACGCACATTCTTCCACAACCCCTCGCAAAACACAGTGACACGTAATTAGGAAGCATGGGACCAACACCAAGAACAGCTGTAATTAAAACACATCCATCACCTTCTGCTACAGGGCTAGCAAAAACAGGGGCTCTAAATGCAAACTGTAATTAAGTGCAGGGCTTGCATTCTCTCTCTCGCCTAAAACAATGGATGGGTTTTTGGAGAGGAGAAAAGGGTTGCGAGGAAGAAGAAAATGTAAAGAATAAAAAGGGAGGGTTCCAATACAGAGCCTTGTAGAACTCCTTGGTACATTTCGTCGGCTATTTGCGTGATGGCTGGTGAGTGATCAGTTACAGGAAAACTCTTTACGAAGACAGGAACAATAAGCCTTTTCATTGATGGTAACCCTCCAAATGGTCATCTGTTTTGCATGTTCTGGCTCAAGGGTTTGAAGAATTAAATATCGAGATTAGAAAGTAGTTAAGGTAGAAGAATTGCTAAGGGTTTCTAGTTTCATATAATTACTTCAATGGATGAAATGTTGGTGTCAAAGAAAATCGCAAGAATTTACTCAGACACGTCTGGAAACTTTTCATAAAAATTTAAATTTGTTTTATAAGCCAATTATAATCATAGCTCTTTTTTATTTAATGAGTTATTTTGACAGATTTCCATCAAATCAGTTTAAATTGGGTTTTTTAAACAAAATTAATTATATTTAAGAAGTGTTCAAATCTCATCATTTTCTTTAAGATCATCCTAAAAATTCTTAATAAAATAATATTTCATGAAAGGATTTCAAACCTTCTTCGATATAGCTTTAACTTTTAATAGTATTTAATTAAAATGTATTTGTAGAAGAATTCGAAATACCACTAGGTTCAACATTAAAACTAAGAATTTATCCTTTTCTCTCTCTCTCTCTTTTTCCGTTTCATTTAAAATAATGAAACCATCATTGCCTTGACATGTTTACTGATTGACAGTGCATACTTAATCTTTTCGATGAGTATCAAATTCCTTTTAATGTTGAATGTCACTCAAAATACATTTTTATATCAGTTTGATTGCTTAAACTTTTTCAATTTTTGGAATTCAATTTTTTTTTCTCAATTTTGTTTGGATCAAACCCTTTTGTTTTGTCACCTGTGCGATTTTTGTGTTATATTTTTTTGTATTTGTGTGCTTTTAAGATTTTTGAATGCTTTATTCTTTATTCATTTTCCGCCCACCTTGAACAGTTTTTACTCTATTTTTCGTTATTATCCATTTTTTGTGTATATATGGCCAGTTATTTTGTATCTACAGCTTTTTTTTAAAAAAAAATTAATATGTTTCGGTATCTATTCCCCTTGTTTATTCACTTCATTGCTTAATACCATTCATGTGTTCGCATGGATGTGACCAATTTATTGTATATTTGTTTCTTTTTCTCCCCTTAAACCCTTTTTTGAGTATTTTACTTACTTCTGTAAGCTTTGTGTTGTACTTATTGGTGCACAAGGAGTTTTTTCTCAAGAGATTGCAAAACAACTTTAGTAGCGGTAAATGACACTTCAAACACAAGATTTAAAAACCACATAAATTTTTTAAAAAGCAGTCATATTAAATTAATAACAATAAGCCCTACATGTCGTGTTTCTCTTTCGTATTTGAATCTAAAATGTTAAACTGTAAATGATTTTTTTTTACCTAATTTACCATGTAGACGACCATCAGAAAATAATAAAATGTCTTTCTTTACCGAAAAGTTTAAGTTATTTCAGAGAAATAAAAAAAGGATGATAAATGATCAAAATGACATCGAGAGAGAAGAGGCTATATAATGACAGATTAATGATGAGGAGTTCAGAGGAAAGTTTCATAATTATTCTGTCATTTCTAACAAAATAAATCATAAGTTGACGGAATATGTCAAAAACTATTTCAGTTTTAATGATGATTAAAGTTTATTTCATGGGTGCCAACTAAATATAAAAAATAATTAGAAAAACTGTCTACAATTTAACTAACAACTCTCCGAGGGTAAGAAAATGAAATCACAACTCATTTATAAAAAAATCCTTTCCCAGAATTGTAGTTTATTTTCCCTTCATTTTTGCACAATCTGCACATGCCTTTTCATTTCATGAATTTGAAAAGATTAATTTAACTTTAAAATATACATTAAAAATACCTCTAAATATTATTAACTTCTCAAGAAACCTATTAATTTGTATATGAAATGATACAAAAAAATTGAATGAAAATTTCAGAATTCTAAATGTTTAAATGAATTTCAATTATTTCTGTTCTGAAACAAAATAATAAATATTACTTTTATTTATAATTACCAGTTAACGTTTTTATTTTGGGTGAAGTAAAGACATCATTTTGAATAAAAATTCACTAGCAAGATAGTGATTAAAATCCATTTTTTTTTAAAGCAGAATTTCCATATACAACTTGAGTGGAATACTTTGCTTTATGTTTATTTTTTTTATCACCATATAAATAGGTATTCAATAGTGGGGTTTCTTCTTCCACGACCCCCTTTTTGAATGGACAATATTTTGGTGATCCCCTTTTGGATAACCTCTTTCTGTCGTAAAAATATTGCCGTGACACCAAAGCTGCAAATTAAAATTGAAAAATAAAGAATTGATAATAATTAAAAGGATATTCAATCTGAAATATCATTCAATAAATCTTAATGAAATTTTTTAAGTCGGAATCATTTTTTTTAACTGCCTTTGTTTGCAAATGTTGAAGAGTTGTTTGAAAAAAGTAAATTTCGCAGCTTTTTTTCTACTCGCCCCTAGTTCAGATCGAGATTCACAGTAGAAGAAATCTTGTTCTACAGCAACTTTAATTACAAGCACGATTTTAAATCATAATTTTTTTTAAAAAAATCATAAATAAAATGTTAAAAATTGGTTTGTGAAGAGTATGAATTTTAAATTAAATAAACATTTCACTCAATTCTTCACAGACAATAATAGATATGAAGACACACGAGAACAATGGTAGACTCAGCTTTTCAAATAAAATATTTTGTTAAACAGAAAGTTCGTTGATTTTCCTTAAATTTCAGGCTTAAGAATGTTACTAAGTGTTAAATACTAAAGAATGTTAAAAACCGAATAAAGAAAAAGGTTTAGAATCTTTTCAGCTGAAATTATCAAAATGGAGGCTCACTTTTATGAATTTTGAAATAAAATAACTGTACATATTTGAACAGATCGATAAAATTTTAATTTCTTCACGACAAAATCTTAGTTCTAAGCAATTGGATATAAACCTATTAGAACAATATGGACATCGGATAATTATCTTAACTGGTTTAATTTGTTTAAAAACGATTTACTAGCAATCTTGCATCCTTTGATTAATTGTCTTTCCTACATATCACAGCAAGAAAACACAAAAATACTCAGTTTGAAAAGACAATAAAACCTTCATAATCCAGAGATGAAATAGTTGATAGCAGAAAATGACAAGGGGGATACCAACCAGCAGACTTTTAATCAATAATCCCCAATTTTCTCCTTCAAAACCCACTGTTAAGAGAAGACAAAGCAGAATTCATTCATCTCTGCCATTCTGACAGTAACGATAAAAGATGAGGGGGAAACATTTTCTGATTAAAGCTCTGGGTAAAAAAAAAAAATGGGAAAAAAAAAAAAAAAAGGAACAGAACCTATAAAAAACGGGAAAGAGGAAAACAACAGCAATCTGACTTCTGCCATTCCAGCCAGAACAAAGGAAAAACGAACGGCTTTTCAATTTGGAAGTTTTAATTTATTCATAGATTTCTAGTATATGTCATCTGAAGGTTAATTGCTGTGCCTCTTTTTAATTACCGAAAGCAAATTCTTACCCACAGGACAATGTTTGGGACAATCAAAATATCCTTTTTTTTATTGTTGTCCTTGTTCATTCTTCTTTAGTATCTTAGTCACCCATTCCCGATTCTCCTGGCAATTACATGAGTTTTAATTACTCCTTATTTGTCTACCAAGCCAAAAACGAATTATTTCGTGGTTAACTTAGCGGAGCATAAAGTGTATTAACCGTGTCTTTGAAAGAGGGGGATAAAAAGTGGGGGGATCTGTCTAACGCATATTGCGTGTTTTTATTAGCCGAGAAATTACAATAGACAAAAAACACCAGAATATTTTCAACTTTTTTTCATTTTTTCTTTTACTTAATTAAGAAAAGAAGTGAATATGTGAGATTACCTTGGGGAACATAAAAGCCCACAGCATAGCAGTAAAGTAATTAAATTATTTCCTATTTATTATATTTCGTATAATCGGATAATACGATAATCCAGGAGGCAGGTTCTATTTAAGAAGATAATCTGATTAAGAAGGTATCATTTGTTTGCTCCGACTAAACAATCCCAAGCATTAACAAATGAAATTAAGATTGTGCACCTTTTAATATTAAATAATGTATAACCGAAATGGTAAGTGTAATTGTTAGACTTTTACGAAATCTCAATATTAAATGGCAGCATTTGGTAATTTAAAAAGATTAATTCATATTTATTAATTCATCAATTTATTCATATTTCTCTAAAAAGAAACAATTTTTAAAAGAAAAAAATCCTTTCAAATTGCGTACAAGAGCTTTGGAATCAAAACTATTAACAACTTGACCAGATCTGGTAACTTTTCAGCAAATTTGGCCACAATTCACAGTCTCCTATATTATAGATTTGAGACCTCTGCGAATGACAAAGGACGAAACCTAAGTTACAGAAAATTAATTTTCTGTATAGCCTATAAATAGAGTAACGGATAAGATGTCCAATGGTCTGAAGTTCTCGTAGAACAAATGGAATCATCTCAGGCCTGTTCTGCGATCTTTCCTGTACGTACATAACAGCTTTATACCAATTAGAACAAAGCTTTCCTTAAAATTTGGGTCGAGACTCCAAGTGGAGTCGCAAAAATAACCACATCACCTTCGTCCAGATCTTCCAATATTTACAAGCAAAAATAGCTTTCAAAATCCTCTCGACTTTTCAGACTTCGTTTAGATTCGTAAAATAATACTTTTAACATGTTAGACGCTACGACTCACGTCTGAGATTCGAATCATCTGTCTAATTAGATAACCCCTTTTCTGCTATCTCTGAACTAAAGTAGAGAAGCGGTCATTTGATTAAATAGTAGGTAATAATCGTATTTGATAGCCGTGAGAATCGTATTTGAATCATATGGCGATCAAGGTGTTAACTGAAATATCATTTGATGACCATTAATTAATGCATCAATTCTTTAAAACAATTTCTAACTTGACTTGTCTTGTATCTCCGAGAGATACGAGATTTAGAGATTTTTAGCAACAAAGACTGTTATTCCCTAATTCAAAAAAATATTCATTCCGAAATTCGTTTCAATCTGCTTAAAAATTAAGTAAAATTGCCATTAGGAGATGGACTAGAAAAATTGCCGATTCAATTCGGTCAAGACAAAAAAAAAATGGCGTCCTCCTAGAAGGGCGGCCATATTCTTTTCAATTTCTAAGTTTGTCAGCGGCAAAATTTTTCAAGTGAAAATGGAGTCAAAAGTTGAAAAAGTTTAAATAAACTCGATTTAGAATGATAATATTGGCTTTATTTGAATGAAAGTTATTTGCTTCCATTTTCCCAACAGAAAATGACAACCCAATAAGCATTTCAAATAGTTAAAACTGTGTCTCTTATTTTATCATACGAATTTTCTTCATTTCCATTTCTTCATTAGAAAATCGAAATAATTTCATTAATACAATCCTTCGAGAAAGGAAAACTGACTTGCCTGCATGAAAAGCTAAATCTTATTTTCAAATTGCAAATAAGATTCATAACGACTTTCTTTTTCTTCCATGCGCTTAGATTTAATAAAGAATCGTTAAACATTGAATAATGTGTTTTCGGAAAAACATCCTAACTTATTTGTTGCATTCATTTCCTGGGAAAAATTCATTTTGTAAAATTCATAATGCATTCATTTATATGCTGGAGCAAACATAAAAAAAAGGAGAAACAGAATTATGCATCTGTGAGCTTAAAGGCCGTATGTGGTACTTTGAAGACAAGCATTACTTTTCGAAAACAATTTTCTTTCCTGCAATTACTTTTTGGCTCTGTTCTTTTATAATTTATTCGCCAACATCTTCAATCTTGCTCCTTTCTGGACGCCAAATGTTCGACTCTGGAGTATAAAAATACATATTACCCCCTTCTTATTTTCTTACAACCCGCCCTTCCAAACCCTAAAATTAATGTTCGAGAGATGTTATGTAAATTTCTTATCTGTTCTCAAGAGAGGACTTAACAACAACGGGAAAAAATGTAATTTGAAAAAAGTGCATAATCCAACTAAGGGAGAAAAAAAAGAAATCAAAGATTTTTTTTTCCCTTCGACGCTGAAAATATGGTAATTACCTACAAATCTTCGAAGATTTGGAACATATCTTACATCCTTGTATTTGCATATATTAGATAAGAGAGTTTAATTCGTTCGTAATTTGTTTTCGTCAAAAAATGAGATAACGCAGTTTGCAATTCTTCTAGAGAGCTATCCCAGACATCTCATGCCAATTGGAATTTGTAAATCAATATTTTGGCCTGCTTTATGCGTTTTTGAAAACGAGATTTTAGAACATAGAACCATTAATAAGAAGGCTTAAAAAGTTTGTTTAAAACAAGCGTTTTTCTTGAATTCTTACAGAGAAAGTAATAAATTGCAAGAAGTTTTGCCAGCTGAAATCTCTAAATCTATTTTTCGATCACATTATACATTATCTTGAACAGATTATTTAAAAAAGTTCTTTTAAATTGTGCATAGATACCTTAAAATGCTTTAGTCTACCAAATGACGAGGATCAGACTTTTTCTTTCTCTGTATCAATAGAAATTTGCAAATTAGCATATTTCCATTCCCATTTGCTGAAACGAGTTTTAAAAAGAAAAAGATTAGTTTAGTTTAGTCATATTAAAGTCCCGTTTTGAAGCAACACGGAGACTATTTTGGGAAAAACAAGAAAAAGAATAGTTCTTCAAGAAGTTCGTTTAGTTACCATGAAAAATGTCAAAGAAAATATTCTAAATCTAGTGAAATTCGTAGATTGTCTTTCGTATCTGCTTTGCGTTTTCTATAAATAAAATTTTGAAAGCGAAATCAATAATTTTTTTTTCAAAAGAAAAAGAATTATTACTTCAATACTTTAGACACATTCTTTTATAATATTGTCAAATATCATAGGAATATTTTTGACCAAATGAAATGCGTAAATTCCCATTCCTATTCCATTTATTTGGTTTATTAAATGAGATTTTGCAAATAGAATTTATATGTAAGATTTTACAATAGTGTAATATTTATGACAAAAAAATTACGTAAAGTCTTGTCTATTTCTGTTAACTAGCTATATTATACACTTATTAAATAAAGATAACTAGAAATTTATTACATTTATTTTATTCTTTCAAAGCCAAACTCTTGCTTAGAATTTTAAGATAAATATTTTCGTTTATATTCATTTCTAAAACTAACTTTTCCAGAAAAGCTTCACTAAAAATAAGACTATTCGAATATATTTTTCCATAATAAGTTATATGAATTACAGAAAATTAGGTAAGTAAAAGATTGCTAATTTTATTCCAGAATATTTCAAAACATGATTTTCTGAAATTGGTTTGAATTTTTTAAAAAGGCCACAAAAAAAGAACGATATATATTCTTTAATTTCTTCGTCTATAGCCATTGCCAAAATACTTTTTTATATATAAAAGCTTAAATTATTTTCTACAAAAAAAGAAAAATCTTGCAAAATAAAAGTGAAAACTATAGAAGTTGTGACTTCTTAAAATAAGAGTTATTTCAAAATATGCTTAGTGTACTGGATTGCATTTCTTTAAACTGCATTTTAAAGAAATAAATCGATTTTCGATGTCTGCATTAATATTTTACTACCTCTCAAGCAACTTGTAAAACGAATCTTATAACTAAAAATTTAAACTTTAGAACAGCCAGTTATACATTTCTAAAACACTTTCACACAGAAAAAATGGCATAAGGTTGGAAAAAAAAGTCTCATTTAGAAGCTTTAATTTACAAGTAAACAAATACTTTGCATACTTTCAATTTCTCCTTATTAAAATGGAACCAAATCTCTGAAAACAAATTAATTAAGAGACAAGGTCGAAATAAAAATTAATTCAAAGTAACTCTATCTATGCTATAAAAACTTGGATTCAATTAATTGAATAGACTGAAAAAGAGAAAACCTTTTTCAAAAGTAATAAGATCACATGCAACCATGGTGATTACTTTTTATAATTCTACACAAATAAAATAAATATGGAATGAATAAAATAAAGTACATTTCTCTCGAACAGTAAATAAAAAACTTACTTGCCATCAATTATTCGCCCAGTTCCTAAATTATCAGAAAAAACTCGTAATGATGAATTAGAAACATTTTTATAATTAATCCCTGTAATTAGCTTGCTTGAAAATACCTGTTGGAAATGTAATTAATTAAAAATGGAGCGGAGTTTCACTAGTAACACATGTAGAAACTTTTATGATAGAATGGATATCTAACAAATAATTAATTGTTTTTAATTCTGTAAAAAACTGCAAATAACAGATAAAATTAAGGTGAGTATTTTTAGACTCGTCAAACGTTGAACCAAGAACTCTTTAAATTTATTTTTACAACTTCATCTATTTAGTAAGTTCAAATTGAAATTAAACTAATTAAAAGCCAAAGAAAACACTTCAGTTATTTTAAACAATTTCTTTCTAAAATGTTTCGATTCGTTCAGAGCAAGTATACCCATTATTTTAAAAAAATACTAATTTCATGAGGAATTCCTTATTTTAATTGGAAAATTTTATTTGGAAGTTTAAATTTTTGTTTCTACACGCCAGAATCCTGTTTTGAGCGCTTCAACATATAAATTTACAGAAGGAAGCAGATACAATAAAGAAAGATTAAGAATCAATTGAAAAGAACAGTGATACGCAATGGTATTTTAGTGAAACTTAATCATGTTCTATTGTGGATGATACATACATAGAAAATAAGAAATTGGTGAAAAAGGTGAAAATAAATTGCCGTGTTGTACTTTTAAAATTATAGCAGTAAAACAGTTAGAACAGCATATGCCACTTTAAAGGAATGAGGTAATTTTTGGAAATAAAGAGAAATTCTCTTGAAGAAGTGAAAGATATGTAAAAAAAATCAACTGCACAAGAATTAGAAATAGAAAGCGGTAAAAAAAGATTAAATAAAGTAACTTTAAATTGATTTATGTATTAATTATTATTATTAAAAGAACAATGAAATAAAAAAATTATAAAAATTAGAATTACCAAATTCACGAAAGCTTGAGACAATTTAAAATCATTTTAATTACAATCTAAAATGCTATTCAAATAAAAATACTATCTAATATTACCTATAAATCAGTTAAGTATCGGTGAAAATAATGCAAAGAAATGAAAAATTGCCAAGGTCGCGGAAATTTGAAATAATGTAACTAAATTGCTTTTTCAAATAAAAATAATATCTGATAGTATCTAGAAGTTAAGCATAGGGTCAGTTAAGCATAGGGTTACCATAATTTTTATAGTTGAAATTCGGACACTCCGAGAGGGGTCAAAGTATGGTATAAAATTCTAAAAGATGGGTACCAACGATCCTCTTTCATAATACTACAACCAAATTTGAGGAAGCAAAAACTAAAGGACGTCAGAATACAAAAAGATGTTATTTTTATTAATGTTTGTTAATTCAAAATTAAATTAATAAATAACAGAATTAAACTTTCTGTTTAAATTAGAGCCTGGATAAGTAGGCCCATCCACTTTCTCATGAACAATTAATTTCTTTCATTATTGTTATTGGCGGAATGACGTAGCTTTTTCGAATACGTCAGATTTCCTATATTACGACCAAATTTCTCTCTCGACGCACTCACTGGCGTAAATCCGGACATTTTGAAGATTTGGACACTATTCCGGACATGAGTTTGGGATTCGCACTATCCGGACGTATGGTAACCCTACCTATCCCTCATTTTAAACCAGCGTTAACGATTGACGTTCGTAAAATTTCTCGCTCCGCTTGTAAGGAAACATCTGGGGTCACTTTCCCCAACAGCATCTCACTAATTTCGGGATTTATCTTACATGACCTCTCCTTGAAGATCCGAGAATTAGTCCGGACGTGAGCTTGGAATCCAGACGTATGGAAACCCTGGTTAAGCATCAATAAAAATAATAACGTGATATGAAAATGACAAAGATTACTAAAATTCGAAATACAAATAATTAAATACAATCTAAAATGTCATCAATGAAATGTAAAATTACTCCGGTTGTTTCAATTCCTTTCATTTCGAGAGTGGACGCAGCACTGGCAGAGAGCGTTTCACTCCGTCAACACTCCATACTTCTTTACATTCCATACAACTCTTTAAGAAGATATGGGAAGTAAGGAAGCACGGAATCCAAACAGAGCTGTTTACACACGATCCCCATGCAGAACCCTGTAGAAAAACAAATATTTGTTACTACTATATGGCAAACTATAAAAATGAATAGCTATAGTCAAAGACAGCTGAAAAAGAAATACAATAAAACTTCGATCAACCGTCAGTTTCTGATATCAGGCATCGTCTAAAACAGTGATGAGCAAACCGTTGCTACCCCTCTGGGAGTGTCGCGAGGAAATTTTTGTGGGTCTCTAAATTCAAAGAAATTTATTTGACAATAAAAAATATAAGGCTTTTCTTCAAAAAACGTGGTCGCTATCCCCGAAAATATTTTACACAAAGTGAGGGGGCCGGAGATGAAAATAGTTTGCGTGCCACTGGTCTAAAAAGCAAAAAGTAGCGTAAGTTTATAGTATTACAATACATTTCTGTTCATTGCTATTCTTATATTGAAGTTTATATCGATCATTTTGTAAAATTAATTATAATATGTGTGTATTTCACTTCAAAGGATTTTTTTTTTCCATTTTCGTCCCAAGCCAACAGTGAAATCACGTGACTGTACATAGTATGTATTGAGATATTTCTCTTTCCGTCTATTCGGCTATCCGTCACAGCCCTAGTACGGATGGTGACGGTTAATCGAAGTTTTACTCTACTTATTTTATTATATGGCAAACTAGAAAAATGAATAGATATAAGTCAAAGACAGCTGAAATAATTTTGACTACAGGTAGAAAACAAGCAAAAATTATGTATCATAATACCAATTAAATACATCTCATGTGATTCTAATACATTAAAAGTAATCTATAGATTTGAACAGAATATAGCCTTTACCTGCCATTTATCGATATTCTGTGAAAATAAACTCTATTTAAACTGAAAGGTGTTTTATTTTTATGGAACTCTTTCAGTAACTCGGATTAGTTTTCAGGCTTTTCCTTGTGATTCGGTAGCTGGCTAATATTTTGAATTGTCTTTGACTATTACAACGCCCAACCTTAAAAATTGATATTTCGGAATTTTCTGTTTTTTTAATACCTAAAATGTCTACATTTAAAAATCGGTATCAAATAAAAAAAAAATTCTGAATTTTAAGACGGCAAGATAAATGCTTTTTCTGCGAAAAAAATTGCTTGAGAGTTGTTGATGGAAAAACACTCATAAAATTAAGTTAAAAGCCCCGCCCCTTAAAAAACTTAGACGGCTTCTAAACCTAAAACAGCTTCTAAATACTTTTATAACAAAAGACTTACAAGAGTACTCAGGAATAATCTTAATCCACAACATCAACACATACAAACACAAATCTTTCATACAAGAAATACTTGCCAATTTTCATATAACTAATTTAAATACGGAATCATTTGCTCTAATATCTGAATGCTAAAATACTAGCATCATCTGCAGTTTCCAATTCATTCCTCCTTAGGATAATATGGAGTAAAAGATTCCCTCTTCTAAATAAATAATTTATCGAAACAAGTCTGTAGTTGAATCAAAATTCGAGTCTCGGCAGAAAATTTACGAATGGACAAAATCGGTTCATAACATCGCAAATTTCTGTAACAAACATTCCCAGCAAATTAAAATAAAAATGGAGTACAGTCCTTAAATTGTATTCTATTTGAACTGCACGGTTCTTACATACTCGCACTGTATATACAGATATTCAATTAAACAATCAGATTCATTTCATCATTTGTAACACCCGTACAAACTTAAACAAAATTTAATAAAAAATGAAAATTATTCAGAACTCAACCAAATGTCATTTGCTCTGAATACTTTCAGCAAGTGCAGTTCATTTCTATCCCTCCCATTCTTACAGGTAAACGCCATATAATTAAAATGCATATCATATCAGTGTAAAATATCTTATTAAAACACCAACTAGTTGGTTCTAATTAAAAACTTTAAATTAAACAAGGCAAAAAAGTTATTTATTTTTAGCATAGTATACGAACTCAAATGTGTAAAACCTCGATAAACAAAAATATAATTTTCAAATTCTATCAAAATATTACACAAATTCCATACCTAAATGAATGACATAATCAACAACTACTATTCAAATCTCATCTATTGTTCAATAAAAATATTACATACGGCCACTACTACTACTACTCCATGACACATCCCCGTTCAAAGAGAATAGATAGCTCCTGATCAGTTCGGAATGGATGTGAGAGGAAATTGGGGGGGGGGGGTGATTCTTTAAAAAAAACTGAGAAAAAGGATAAGAAATATTTAAAAACTATTTGAAAAACGGCCACTAGGGTTTAACATTAAATTTTTGAAATTCCTATTCTGAGGATCGTAAGCAATCTATATTAACTAAGGCTATCTTCAACAAGAGAAATAGAAACTAAAGATTCGTAAAAAGACATAAAAAAAAACGTTTTTTTTTTTTTTTATTTTTTAAAAGGGCTGTAAAATAAACTCTTAAATCTTCAATCTTTGCTTGGATCTATTAATTCATATTATTAAGTTTCATGAAAACTATTTGATAATCTGCACTATTATTGCAGAAACGCCTTACAGTTCTTTATTTATTAAGTTTAATAAATAACAGATTATTCTCATTTGGTTCATTAAAGCCAGAGCTCTTTTAACACTTTCAAGCATCATTGGACATATGTGTATCAATACATAGAAACTTTTAAACAAATCAGTCATGAAAGGATTAATATTTGACTGATTAGTTGTTTGAGTTTAATAGCTGAAAGGCTAGATAGGACCATGCCAGTTAAAAAGGTAAAACTGATGTAAAATTTATGTTAGATTGTCAACATCATTCTAATCTTTTTACATGATAAAAGAAATTCTGTATAAAGCTAAAGATTCCACTCAGCAAATGATGCAGAATACAATATTAAATCTGTATGTCTAAATTCCAGTCAATTCAACGAAAAAAAACATTTATCTTTCACACATTGAACCATAAAATAAACAAAAATCTTATAACCATAAAACTACCCAAATTTCACACAAAACAAATAAATTCCCACTTTCCACTCCCTTCGCACACAATATATCATGTGAAACACTTCTTTTAAAAAACATCTCACTTCGGTGAACAGTTGAACAACCGAAAATCACTCCCCAAACCAAAAAAAAATTACCACAACGACCAATGAGGCTGCAGCAACGTTACATCTAACGACCATCATGACATCAGCCTTCACGTCATCCTCATGATCATTTCTAATTATCTTCCGGCCTTACTTGATGGCAACTACAATCAATAACATCACTACCTACACAGAAAGATACCAGCTAGGCTTGTCATCCCGGTTCCAGAAGACAGCAGAAAGGGCAATTTGTAACTGGAATCATCTATGGCTTTGTAACGGGTACGGCGTGCGGATAAATCTGACAACGGTAGTCAATTTATAGCGCGTCACACAAAAGATATAGGGAAAGTTTGTGGATGGTTATTTATTCTAGCGATCTATCACATTACGATTAAAGTTGCTGAGAAGTTCTGAAGAGATCATTTATTTCCTGATGAACAACACAAGGGGATAATCGACAAAAGGGGAACAGATTTGGAAAATGTGGGTTTTCGTTCCTGAAAAGCTGGTTGTTTTGGGGGCAGTAGTGGCAACATAATAACTGGGGTTATTATGATATCAGTAAAAGACCATCATTCTTCAAGTTTTGAAGTAAATTTCGCGCAAAATTTAGCAATTAACAGCAGCGAGACAATAGAGAGGTTGTACTTTTGAAGTAAAATCTTGCTCCAAATCATATATTTTTTTTTTCCATTAAGCAAACAATATTCTATAGAATTATTTACATTATGCAAAAGAATACATAGTCCAATTTATCAAGAACTCTCGTAGTGTATCTTCTAGCAATTAAAGTTTTTTTTAAGCATTTCTTTTGTAGCAATTTATTTATGAGGAGTATCTTAAATTTCAAAATTTGCTTAGAATCCTATCTCTGAGCTTAGATTTCCATTTAAAAAGCATTACGATAAAAGTTCATGTTATTGTAAGTTGTAATTATATAATTACTTTGAACGGAGTTATGGTAAGAATTATATAACCATATTATTAATATAAAATGTACAGAAATGATCTTTTGTGTATAAATAATATGACGATGAGCTTCGTTTGTAGTTTGTGATAATAAAGTGGAACATTTATAAAAAAGAGCAAAATTAGAAACATTAGTGATGATGATGACGTGTCCACAGAGTCAGACAGATAAAAACCGTGAGTAAAAAGTAGTCTTAGCAACCATTAGTTTACATGTTTTTAAATTCGGTTTTAAGTAATTGTAAAATCTATAAAAGAAGCACCTCTGTAATACTTATTCGAACACTCCCTTTTTCTTTTCACACATTACTACCGTAATTAATGGCTCAACTCACAACAGGCAACTTTCCCTTAAATGGCTATGCTCAAAGAAAAAAAAAAAGAAGTAAAGTAAATGAGATACGCCTTAAAAGAATATCACAAGTTCCTGAGTGATAGCGAAATATAATAATCGAAACTAAAAATTAAAAGTATATTAATCAATCATTACAATGTGTTGAAAAAATTTTGCAAAATTGGGGAATAAATTGTCTTTTGGAACACAAATGCCATTAAAAAGACCTTAAATGTTATAAAATTCATTGCGTTTTTAAGTCGTTAATAATTAATATATAAAATTGGATGGTGAAAAAATTATTTAATAAATTTTTAACAAAATTACGGTTTATCTTCTTCCAAATATATATACCAATTTAAACAATTTTTTTTCTCTTGAAGTTGGCATCCTTACTTGATTAACCTATGCGTAGCAACATCGGATGAACACACAAGTAATAAATACTGCCATAAGACAGTACAAAGCATATGATTTTTTTTAAAAAAATATTTTTAAAACATAATTTATTTGTACAAACGTTTTGCTACAAAAGGAACAGAACTTTTTCGAAAGGGTCTAATTTTTTTTAAAAGCAAATTTTGAATCAAACATATGAATCAAACCGGATCGCAATTAATCCAAATGGATTTGGATCACTTACTTTTTGAACAACAAGAACAAACTGTGCACAAGTAATCCATAAAAGATAAACTAAACTTTATCTGCCTTTAATGAAATATTTCATTACATGTTTATGAAATGTCGATAACACATCCCTTAATACACTGCAACTGATAGATGCGTCTCGAGTTATACTGATCCAACTTCGCAAGACATAATTCACTTTACAATTTACCTTTCAAAATCTAAAAATTGAAAATTTTAATTTTGAATGAAGTTACGTGCATGTTGTAGATTTTTTAAGTTTACTTCTGAAAGTCAACGACGAATTTAAAACTGCATACCTTGCCATGAAAAAAAATAGCTATCTCTATATTTGTAAACTACGAAATACACGAGATTAGTTTCATTAAGGGAATCTGAAAATTCGTCGTTTTGGAAATGAGGAAGTAAATTTAATTTACGATGGCAAACAAGACATTTGAAACCAGTGCAACTTCGAATGTGCAGAACACGAGATACAAGCCAATTGAAAAGTAAGCCGGTTTTTAACCTCCGCTAGAATTAGTAAATTCATAAATTAATTATTGCATTTGATCTTCAGCTAGATATGCAAGCTATAGAAAACATCGTGAAAAACAACGTAAAGAACGTCGGTTGTACTTTTCAAATTTTGAACACAGTAAGTTGAATACCAAAGCTGCCTCATTTTCAAACTGTCAATGTATAGATTCTCGACACCAAAAATAAAAAAATTCACAGTAAACTAGCTATGCTCGGAACGATTACTCGGCAGGAGACGAGCAAACATTTACGACGCAAGCGAAAGTGCAACACGATGAAAAGTTACTGAATTATAAAATGAGTCCACTATTATTGCCTAGAACAATATGTATGACCTGCAATCTCATTTCAAAGCACTAAATCATGGCATATCTTATGCAACATTCCTACGTTTGAAAACCCAACTATTTTTATTGTAAGGGTTCCATTCTTCTTACTATGTTCCAGTCTCGCGATACATTCCAATGAAGAACAAAATTTTAAACCCTTAATCCTCTTGCTGGGTTATGTAAAACAAAATAATAAGCACTCACCAACTAAAACTTCTAACAGGGCGACGACGATGATGACGAACAACTAGAATCCATCACGAATTCTGATGCAGCGAACTGGATGGAAGGTCGTCGACGCACAGAGTCAGAACAGAAAGAGCCAGCTGCGGCTATACCTGTACTTTTAATAAGTCCCTAAAATTTGTTCATGGGAATGCAGCCAAAAGGCCAAACGGAGCCAAAGCCAGGCCCAACATGCCTCTTTGCAGTCCATACTTAAAGTGGCTGGTACACCTCGCAACCCGAAAGCAAAGGGAACTGGAGACGATCTGCGAGCCATATATGGAGGCAGACGACCAAGATACCACGAGGTAGGAGAAGACATCCCAGAGTGCAAAACGAGACCCTGGACTGGGATGCTACTTTTAGTTCCTTTCCGCAAAAGGTTCTCTATAAATAACCTATTTTCCGGTCGGCCCTTTAGGTCTGCAGGCATTCCCTCGGATGTAAAGGAACGTGCAGGAGATCAGCAACTGGGGGTCCCCCTCAACCCTAGAGGACAGAAATGGATTTTACTGAACACATCTGGTTTTTCTTTTCCCCCTTCCCCCCTCTGCGTGGGTGAGGGGGTCGTTGTAAAAGTCATAACTGGCCTCATCATCAAAAACAGCTGGCTAAGGAATTTTTTTATCCACTTCCCGCCCCCCCCCCCTCCATCTCTGCAGAATGGGATGCTGGAGGTCAAGTACCAAAGGGGCCTCAGATTACAGAGTTCAACCCCTATCTTAGAGCTGGAGGGGGAGAAGGTTAAAATTGGAGAGAAAGTCGCTCATATTCCACTTTTTTTCCTTTCGATTGCTTTTTCTGAAATGCTTCTGTTATGAATCACTGATAGCAGCCACTTTCCTAGCATTAGTTCGATACCGATTGAAATGGTTAGGATGCACTTAAGATAGTATATTTTGGAGATAAAGTTGTCTAAGAAAACCGCTTTTGTTCTCAGTTTTGTACAAGATTCTGAACAGATATCCAAATGGAGCACTTTAAACTTGTCCTTGCAGCATTAGACAATTTAAGAAAAAGAAAATGTTACACGAGTAACATTGGAGCCGTATAATGTACCAACCATATCAGTATTTAACCAAACATCCAAATACTTTAATTAAGGGTTATGAATTTTGATTTAGAGACCTAACAGTTTCATTGAAACAATAAAAATTTTCGCGATCATTTATCAAAATTCAAATATTTAGCTATTTAAAAGCATATTGGAAACAAACGAATAATATAAAGTTTATCTCCTTCTAATAATATAAAGCTGATCCTTTTCTGCTTTTAATTACACATATGAGGCAATAAAGACAAATCTGGTCCTTTCACCAGTAAAAGACACATCAACATCACCACCACTATATCTTTCTATTACTCGATAAAGAAAGTAGCTTTTTTGTATGGTAGGATACATTACATTTTCAGAATTACGATTCTAAGAAGTGATAATGACCTCTTATCTTCCTCATTCGTGCAACATAAATCTTTTCATTAAAAGCCTATTTCTGACATCATCTTTAACTGGAATTCTGCTGCTAAAAACCGATAGAATCATTGAGAATATGATACCCAGAACAAATAATTATGTTAATCATGTTGAATCTGTGTCACCACAGTGCTAATTAATTCATTTTTAAAAAATGTACAAAAAAATTTATATTTATGCGTTTTGAATTTATTAGAATGGACCATGCAAGCTAAACAATTCCTTAATTTATACCTTTACCCAGAAATCACAGGAAAAGTACATCTTTTTTTGTTGATGTTGATTTGAATAAGAAAATATCTAAATAGTATCATTTATATCTAAATAGTATCATATAGTGATTAAAATTTCAAGAATAAGAATGCCAGGCGATTTATTACTCTATTATTGTTTGGATGTAGTAAATATTTTATGATTGAAAATAACTCCAATTTCTCGGAGAGCTCATCAAAAGAGAGAGAACATAAAACTCCGAAATTCTTGCTTATTTCAGATGTAGGTAAATTTTCAAACTTTTTTTATACAATGGAACTTGACTAATTCGAACGTTTTTAACTCGAATTCGTCGACTTTTTCTCTGGTCCCTTGAATATCGTACATAGCTGGAATTTATTTTGGATTACTCCCAAATCAAAACTAAAAATTGCAAAAAAAAATCTGACTTATGTTCGTTAGTTGAATACATCCGTACCCTGTACGCCCAATGATCGTACGTAAATAATTTTTAAGGTCCTTAATACTCTCGAGAATTTTACTGCTGTACAATGTATAGAATCAAAAAAGTAATGAAAAAGTTCTCAATTTTTTGTAAAAAAAAAAAAAAAAAAAATTAGAATATGTTAGTTGAGAATTACATCGTTTGTTTAGAAGCTCCATTGTTCTATTTTTGTATTCAAAATGTTGTATACTGTTTGTTTATCAAAAGAGGCTAGAGTAATTGGATGCCCCATCAGAATCGTATGTAAAAATTTGAGAACCTATCGAACGAAAATACCTACATAAAAAAGAATAATAAAGGCGCAGAAAAAAGTCACCTATTCTCTAATTTTGCAAAACAGCGCCTGTAAAAGAAGGGATTTTACAAGCCAGCTTCCGTTATGTTGATAACTTGTATTACATTCATAATTTCGGATTTTCTCACATATTTTGAAATGATATACACATGTTTATGAAACATTGCAAAATCGATGGCTGTCTAATTCCAAGCCCTACTAATATATTTACTTTTAATATATTTAAAATTATAATTAAATTTTTTTGGTTCCAACTTAAAATAAGATAACCATAGTAAATTTGGATTAGTGGCGCCCCTGGGTTGCAGCCCAATTAACCCCTTTGGATAAGACGACCCTGATAATAACCACATTAACGAAAGCCTGTGAAGTGTTTCACCTTATTCTCTTCGAAGTTTAAATGAACGAAACATTGCAAAATCGATGGCTGTCTAATTCGAAACCCTACTATTAATCTTTACTTTTAATATATTTAAAATCATAATTATTATTATTATTTTTTTTTTGCTTCCAACTTAAAATAAGATAACCATAGTAAATTTGGATCGATGGCGCCCCATTGACTCAAGTTGATTGGATCGATGGCCATTGACGAAAGCCTGTGAAGAGTTTCGCCTTATTCTCTTCGAAGTTTAAATGAACGAATATCTATCTATAATGGATTAGTTTCAATTCTGACAAACTTCCTATCTGCCCTATAAAAGAAATTTAGAAAAATATTTTGATCGACGGTAGCAGCTAAAAAATTACTAGCGCAAATTAAAAGCACGAATCAGTTTTTCTGCACGATTTTTTGCGCAATATTACGGAACATCAAAGTTTTTGTTACATTTGTATATTTAATAGCAAATTTCTAATCCTACATTTTCTTTCTAAGATGAAGAAAAATTAATTATACTTCAAAGGCAATTTCAAGGGAAAGTAAATGTTCTACAAAATATAGCACATTTTTAAAATTTATAGTTAAAATTGAATTTAAAAGTAGATAATATTTTATTAGCTGTCAATAAATTGAAGTTTTTTTTTTTTTTTTCATTTAAGAAAAAACAAGTAGACAATTCAAATGTTATTCACACATTAAATATTAATTTCCTAAAAATGTACAAGGTACATGTATTTTCAGAACTAATTAAACTTGGCAGTTTCTTATTCCTCTTATACCAAAAATTGATGCTTGCAATGAAATTATGAAAGTGTGTATTTAGTATGTTAAATTACTAATCATATGAAGAAAATTATGGTGAAGAAGTTGAAGAAATGCACGGAATATTATAATTTTATGTAATGCATTAAAATTTTGAGAGTTTCGTCAGTACTTATCAGAGAGTTCACACAAGTTAGGGTGAAAATAAAAAATTGAATATTTACGTACGCAGGAACGTTTTTACATTTATAAATTGAAAAAATTATATAAATAAAATACGGAAAACACAACATATGAAGAACCATGAACTAGAATTATAATCTATAAAAGTAAATGTCAAAGAGAAATTATAATACTAAATACTAAGATCAAACGTAACGTAAAAATAAACATTTTATAAGCAATAAATAGTAGATTTACAAATTACGAACAAATCAGAAAACTTTTTTTCATCGTTTTCTTTAGTTATCAAAATTAATGTTACAGCTTTTACTTTATTAAAAAGTAGAACTCAAGAAAGAGAGTCCAAAGATAATTTATTTCCAACAAATGGTATGATTTTCACGTTAAAAAAATTTCTTATGTTTTCAAGAAACTCGAATATATGTACAATTATTTTTTAAAAATGGAAATAGTCATGAATTTAATTCGATTTCAGCTTTGGCTCAAAATGGCAAAGTTTAATTCGGATAATTTCTAAATTAAATGTACATTCACAGCATTCAAATGACATTCCAGCACTTGTAATATAGTTGTTCTTAACAGACAAACTTTACATAGCATACATCGAAGTTCCAATGCTCAAATTAATTAATTTAAATGTAGAATTTTATTTTATCATCTACCGAATGTTCCATAGCACATTTTTTTTCGGGTGCGATTAAGAGTGATTCAAGATTTTACTTTGAGGAAAAGAACTTTAACCTTCAGTCTCAGTGGAAGACAAAGTACAATTCCCTCATAACCAACAAGATTCTACATTTGTCTGAATTTAATTTGAATCATAACACTTTAAAGTATGTTATTAATCGTTTACGTAATCGATGTTATAAGAACGTATACATTTTTGAAAATCTAATACAGCAAAATCCTGGTTAACCGAACTCGGGTTATCCGAAACCACAATTATTGGAAATGTCTCTGAAATTGCGAAGCCAAAAAAACGTGCAATGTAATGAAGAGAAATAATCGCGAATGCCACAATTTTTTGCAACGATATCGATATACCCACTTTTTTTCTGTTAACTCTCTGAACCCGGCTAGAGTGAGAATTTCAGTACCTCAAAAACTAAAGTACATTTTCATTCATGAAACCAGAATGAAATCCTTCCTTTCTTTACAGAAATTCCAAGAGGACGACACCCACGTTTCGACAAAGAAAGGAACCACTTTCCTCCTTTAAAATTCACTCAGGCGCCCGAAACCGCCTAAGTCCGTCCTCTGTCGAATGTGGCGGTTTAAGGCGGGTTAGGGCTCATAGAGTTAAACTTCCCCAAGAAGGTCAGTGAATAATTCAAGAAAGCTTAAGTAAAAATTAGCGAGTACTTAACAATATAAATTACGATATTGATTACTTGCGCCTGTCAGGCGCATTAAGCCCGAACTCGCCGGTGCACCCGACGGAGGGTTAACTTTAATAAAAAAACATAAGTGTGCCCTACAATGGTTCGTTTACATTCGAAACATTTCATAAGATACAAAATAGTATTAGATGTTCATGTCTTAACCGAAAAAATCGTTATCCGAAACGACTTCCAACCCTTTAGTTTGGTTATCCGGGTACAAACTGTAATAACAAAAATATAAACACATTTACAAGACTATTCGCCCCACTCAAACAAATTTAAAAAGCAACAGATTTACCATCAGCAGCTTCTTACGTAGCAGAAACTCGTAAGAAATGTTAACACTAACACACAGACTTAGAGACCCCGCCAAGAAGAAAGAAAAAGAAGAAAACTTCTGGATACGCTTATGCGTGAAATTATGTTAAATGTCAAGAGAAGAGAGGACAAAAAAAGTTTAAACCATAGAATTGTTGCTAAATTTGTTTTTCTGGCAGCGAATCAATTTGAAAGGACTTGTTACTTGCTCTTGTTGACTTTCGAAAGATTTGGCTTCACTTCAACAACACCATAGCTAAACTTGAATTTTGCATAATCAATCAAAAAAATAAGGAAAAAAACAAACGAAACGAAAAACGAAAGCTCTTTTTTTTCCCCCACCAAACAAAGAGCAATAAATTCGAAGTGTTAGGAATTTTGATAGGGAACTAGCTATCAAGTAATCTAAAAAGGAATATATCTCAAATGTTTGTAATTCCTTCCGGGACAACATATTACAGACCAAATCTCAAAAACTTAAAACCTTTTCTGAAAAACAAATTTTAAAAATGAACGCTTTATATTTAATTTTCCCATATTTGAAGCTCTGTTGATTTATTTTACAATCTTTTGAATGAACTTAATAAAGCAAATATAAAAGAGGCATACTCAACGTATAAAAAATCACACACAATTATTTCGCAAAAAACTCAATCTCAACATAATTTGAGTTTCCTGCTAAAAGAATTCATAAACCCTTCTCCAAAAAAAGTGCATTTTGGTTAAAGAACTAAGTAAAATGAGGTTATCTTATTACATATGTACTACTTTAAATATAGATATTAACTTAAATATAAACTAAACTGTCTAAAAAATTTTAAAACACAAACTGTGAGGGATTGAGTCAAACTTTCAAATGACATAAGCGGATTATGACATTGCTAATAATCATTAGAATCTTGAATCATCAAGAAAACGAGAGAGGACTGAGTCCCATAATCAACGGTTTCAAATACTTCATTTTCGATCAATTCATATATACTCGAGTTTTCAGCTTCAGAGTAGATATAAAAAATTTTACTAAAAAAATCCTGAAAACACACTAAATATTATTGATTAGAATTCATCTTTTCAAAAAAAAAAGTATTATTTACACGCTCTTTCGGATCTTTAATAATTTTTAGATAATTATAATGTATCCTTTCTCTTTCTGTGCGAAATTTTGAAGAAAAGATCACAATCAAAACAGTAAAGCTTTATCCTGAAAATTAATGCAAACAAAATTCATGAGCTCATTATTTTTTCCAATTAAATCTGATTAATATGTCACGTTATAACACATTAAAATTAACTATCAACATTTTTGCTCTTCAGAAACCGATCCGTTCAAATGAAAGTCAGAAATGAAAACTTTTATCTCGGAAATGAAGAACTCCATGAAGGAGAAATCTAAAAACATTCGCTTCAGACCCGAATTTCTAATTTTCATATGAAAGTAAATTTCAGATAAATAAGTATCGGAACAGCAGTCAATTAATCACTCAAAATACTTTATTCAAAACCAATAATAATTTAAATGAATATTTCAACTGAGTAAGAAAATATAGCTATAACAGTAACAGCTTAAGTTTGCATAAGTAGAAAGCTATGAGCGACCGCTTCACTGGTGAATGACGTGATGCATGTGTCTAAGAGGATCAGGCTACAGAAACATTTTTATGTAATTAAACAATTAAAGCTTTTAAGATAGAACTGCAGTATGAAAGACTATTGGTTGCAGATGTTTTAAACTAAATTCAGCTTAAATATATCAAATATTTTAAACTTTTTGTTTTCGGCTAAGAAGGGGAAAAGCTATGCCCATCCAATGTAACCCTAAAAACTATATTAAAATTAATTCTGGTAAACTGGTACAACAACGTAGCTTCTACTCCGTTACCCTAAATACAACAGAATCATATTCAGGACTATTTAACTATAAGTAATAAATACGCCGCGTTGATTTCTGCATGTTATCCACTTGAGTTGGTATTAACTTTAATTACACACAAGACGTAACTTTCCTGAAAATGCAACCTCGTAGTTTAAAATGATTAAAACCAATGAAAATGTTTTTTCTGGGAAGTTTTACTATTTAAATGAAAATATAATTAATATCGTTATAATACTTTAAATTTTCTTCAATCCTAAATACAAACGCATGATTCTCGAAAGATATATAAATTGCTAAGGCGAACAAATCAGTTCTTCAGATTCAAAAATTAGTTCACTCTTTTCTCATAACTCGCTTATCATGATGCTGATAAGCTAATCACTTTTAGGAATGTGATGTAACTGGACATCATGAGAAGACCTTCATGTCTGCTAGTCAATGCATACTTTATTAGATTCCAAAAACATTGTTGCATTTTAATATTAACCGAGATATTCAATTGATAAAAATGTTGCATAGATACAAAGAGTAGTTTTAAGAAAATATTTTCTGAAAACTACTCTTTCATCATGATTCGATTTTAAATTAGAAAATACATAGTATTATTGGAGAATCAATAGACGAATTTGGTTTAATCCAATTTTAATTAGCATTCCCTTATGAAGCCAAACGAGTGTTAATTTTGGAGCCAGGGATGAGATTGCCAAAAAAGCAAAAAGTCTGAAAAAATGTGCGAACGACATTTGGGCAATAATACTTAAGAATTTCAAGTATAACAAATATTTTAATTGCTTAAATCTATCCTATTTATATACAATTTTCCCTTAATGAGAAAAAAATAGTAAGAATTTATAAGAAATTATGGTACCATTATAAAGCACACATCACTAAAACATCTGTTCGATGAAATTAATAAGTGTGTATTCATTTTTAAAATAAAAATCAGATATAATACTCTGGATAAACATTCATTGAATTGAAATTTGGAATATTGAGTACACTTTTCTAGATTAAATGGAAAATAAACACAAACAACAAAAGAAACACAAAAATGTATCAACTATATTAGTTGCCATTTTTTTAATACAGCTCTCTCAAACAGATATTATAAGAAGTTGTTTTTCTTTTTTTGGATGGTTGCCTCTCTAGTTCGTTAGTAACTATTTGTGTTTTTGGAGCTCAGATCTTCAGATATTTCCCCCTTATTTTGAGAAAGTTTTATTTGATTAGAAGTCGGAAATTTTTTGAAAAATCGAAAAGGCGGAAAATCCTCCAAAAGTCGGAAGAATCTCATCCCTGTGGGACGGAACTCGTAATTTTGAACTGTGGACACAGGGTGAAGAAAACACTTGAACAGGCAATTTCCTTTAAAAAGTTCTGCACCACGCCAATGGGAGCACGTTTGACTTAAATGAATTTAAATTGTAGTACACCCACCTACATGGCAGAACTTCAGGGGAATCGGGTATCGAGCCAGAGACTTTCCGGTCTCGAAGACGAGTCTCAGCAAGCAGGCCTAAAAATTAAATTGGATTGGAATACTATTTAATTTTAATAAAATATTTAATTCTAAGTAACGGAAAAGGAAATAAAACAAATACATAAATACTTCTAAAAATATTAATACTTTTAACTGTGGTTGATGTTTAGTAGGTGTCATTTTTTCATGATGCTCCTTGTAATCAACACAGGAGACAGAGTGGACGAACATGAAATACAAAACATTACAAAAACTAAACGATAAACAGAAAACAAAGACAAATCAATAATAAGAACACTTATAATAGAGTAGAGAATAGTCAAAGACATAAGTTATGAGCGTGGGAGTGTCCCCGCTCCCTTGACTTTCTCGTGCACTTCCAAGACAAGGCGCCTTTTGTGTTTAGCTTCGTAGTATAGTGAAGAGAATCCAGGAGGCATTCCACAATTTCCCATTCACCGACTTGATTTACAATTTGTTAGAGAAATATAAATTTGGTGTGGCAATAGACTCACTTTCATTTATCTAACTCGTTGCGTTTTTAAGAAATCGTGATCACTTACAGACGGACAGACAAACGGAAAGACAATCAATTCTTAACGGATATGGACCAAAATTAGATCCAGATATATATTTCTGATGATAAAATCACATGCCAGATTTCCTCCATCTAGTTCGATGCGTTTCAGAGCAATCGTGTTCACACGGACAGGCTTATTTTCCTTGACAGGTTGGAAAATTTCGACCAAAACTGGAAACAGATCGACAATGCCAAAAATAGGATTTTCGGACTAGGGGAGACATAAAACGTGCAGATTCATCAAAATCTCAAGCTCGAAATTTTTGGCGATTACTAAAATGACCAATCGTTCTACTAGGGAGGACAGTCATTCTTTTATAAGTTCGGTCCTTCCTCGAAAAGCGTCCTCCTTTTCGATATTTGAAGACTAATCTGTAAATCTCCGTATTTGATCGATGCCATCGCACTCATTTAAATAATAATTAATAAGCATGCAAGCGAAATTACAATATAAAACTTTAAAATGTTTTTTCGTGCATTTCTCATATATTATAATGTATTCTGCATTATTGTTGCAACGAATAAAATGTTTCTTTTATTGATTACATTTTTTCTTTCAATTTATTTGTGTCCTCCTTTTCAGTGTAAAAAAGTTCGTCACCTTACGAGTATAACACTTACTCTTCATACACGAGAAAGTAAAACAGCAACAAGGAACGGCTTCCTGGAGAGCATTAATTCTGAAGGGTCCGTTGTGTTTTTATTCAATCAAAAAAGCATAGTTTCGCATGAAGAATATAGACTTGGAAGCCTGACAAATATTTTCATAGGAAAAAATAGAATTTTAATGTTAAGCTGGAAGTTAAAAATTAAACTGCTGTTGAAGATGAATGTAAAAATTAATAATCGTAGTATAAAAAAAATATTACTAAAGGGATTTGACAATAATTTGCCTCTATAGAATTTATCTTTCACAGCTAATAAAATAAAACAGCTTCAAAGAATCTAATAACATTTTCAGAGTGGAAATAAAAAAAAGTCCTATTAACTGGAAAGCCTCAGATTCAGTGTTCTAAAACATATGAAATTGAATTCCCCTAAGACGATAGTCGTTTTTCAAATTAAGTATCTGGTTTAGCAAGAATTGAAATAAATTTTTTATCTTAATAATCCGACTTAATTTCAAAAACACACAGGACAAAAAAATGTTTGCAGATTATATTTTATTTAATCTTCAATTTCACATAATTAATCCGGTATTAAAGCAAAAAGAAAAATGCCAATTAAATTTAAAATAAAACTTTTGGTTCCATTTTTTCAATACAACTGATGATGGCGACATAATCCTTCTATCTTAATTTATTTATTCGAGATCCATCACTTAAAACCAGATAGGGGATTTTTTTAACTGATATCAGTGACTATTTTTAAGGATAAATTAACATGACTGCAGTCTTAAAATTCAATCATCATTTTTGATAATCCCTCTTATTCGAATCTTCTTAATTTCAATAGCAAATCACAGTTCACGAAAAAGAGGAAAACTTCTGGTCTTTCTGTTTTCCTGAGCACAAATTAAGAAGATTATAAGTCTAAACTAAAATCTCATGTTGGGTTTTTCTTCTGCAACTACAGCTTCTTAAAACTTTTTCCACTTCGAGCCTTGTTTGCACAGATTTCACGACAGAATTTTAAAGATAGTGAATTTAGAATTTTTACGGTCCGAAAAACTTCATCTATCCCGAAAATGGGATAAAAAATAATATTTCTGATTAGATTTGAGTCTCGTTTAGAAGCTACACTACGAGTAAAATTATTTAGGAACGAAACTCATAAAGTAGAACCGCGGCCAGACAACGAAGACAACTTAAATGACCAAACGTCCCGGATTTGCCTGAAACTCAGTGGTGTAGTCGCAAAATAAGCCATACCGGAATGCTCTAACCTGGGTGACAAAAATCGCGCTGTTTTAAGGACATTTTCACATTTTTTAAAAAAATTTATTTCTTGTATTTAAAAAAAGCAGTACCGGAACGGCGTTCCAGTTCCATTACACTCAGCTGAATTTGAATGAAATGTTCCAGAGTTTACCCGAATTTTATACACAAATAAATATCTCATTTCAAAAAAGTTTAATTAAACTTAGTTTTTAATTAGACCCCCAACTTTTGCTATACGCATAACATGATCACACTAATTGAATTACTGGCTAAATTCGCAATCTCCGACTCTTTGCCTGGATTGAAAGAGAATCTCGTTTTTTATTTACCAGCAAAAATTTCTATTCAGAAAATAACTAGCTTCAATTTTTCAAAAAGTTAGTTTCTGAAGAAATCTCCTATCAAACTTTTATTATACACATGAAAGAGTCATCCTAATACGATCAATGAAGATGAATCAGCCTGAAGGAGAAATAGTGAAAGTAATAACACTATTTTGTTATTACTTTATCAATTTTTTCGTTGTATTACTTTCACAATTATTTCTTCGTATTTCATTCACTATTTCTTTTATGCTTCTTTATCTTTTCCAATTTTCTTTTCTAATGATTAACTATTGAGATATTTTTTAACCTAATTCCACATCAACGCAAGGACACTTCATTCAGACGGATTTAATGTGTACTAGGTTGATCTTAGATGGAACAGGATCATGGGGCAGGGACCATGACTTCCATCAGGCCCACACAGCCCGATTAATAAAAAAGAGCAAACTGTTTCATCACAATTTTAAAATAAGAGAATGGTTTTAAACAGATTTTTTAACGAATTTAATAATATTTTTTACGTGTTTCTAAAATTTATAAGAATGCTCAATTTTTGCTCCGAATAAATCACCAAATTTACTAGTCAGAATTTTATCTGATTAAAATTTCTTGTTGTGAAAAGGATAAGATTTTAAAACATATAACTGTGTAATTCACTTTTTGTCCTCAAAAAAAATTTTTTTTGAGAAAGAGAATGGTTTTAAATTGATTATTTAACGAATTTAATTATATTTTTTTACGTTTTTCTTCTCAAGAATATGGCAACGTAAACGTTTTTTCTATTCCGAATTTAAACTGTAAGACTCCACTTTGAATCGTGATGCAATTGAACCGATTTCTGGAAGGAACAGTCAAAGGATCTATTTACTTCCCACTGCTCCTGACGTTCCAACAATTCGTTTTTGTTCCGTCACAGCTCTTTTTTTCTCCGTTTTATCTAATCATAAAAGAATTTGCTTACGTCAGACTTCAACAGTGAATATTTTCTCACAGTCAATGAATCATGTGCATTTTCTTAGTTCGAGCGTTGGCAGTTTAGGTGATACTGTAACGGTGTCAAGCTACGTCGCTTGCCTTTCCTATATTTTTTAATAATTTCCAGAGAACAAAAAGCAAAATTCAGTGAAACATTGCAAGGAACAACAAACTGCACTTTCATAGATCTTTTGTCCATCATTACGATCGCAATAACGTCCATTTTTATAAAAAAAATAAATCAAAACTTCCAGAATATGTCAATGGATCGAAAACCATTTCTTATAGTTAATCGAAACACTGCCATACGAACATGCAAGCAAGCCTTAGCGTACGAAAAAAGAAGACAAATTATTTTTAAAAATCAAAGTTGAAAAATTAAAATAAGAAAACCTTTTCTAGTTTTTAGACAAAGTGATTTGCAACTTTCTAGTTCTTCTAACAGCTCAAAAGATTAAAAACAAACTTAATAAGGTTACTAACATCTCAACGAAAAAAAGCAATATCTCAAAAAAAAAAAAAACTTCGGCATGAATATATATATACCCTCTTCTTAGGGTCAAGTTAAAACCTCTTTCACATTCCTCTACTACCCATGTGAATTCGGGAAAAAATTTAGGAAATCACACATCAGATTTCTTACCATTCAGATGATGATTTCTACTTAGATTTGTATTAAATAATTCGTTATTAGCAAGTGGCATCAAATAAAACTAAAAACAACGCAATTCAAAAAGAAATAAAGAACAAAGTTATAAGTAATTGGACAGCTAATTACAAGACGTAAAAACTCTAACAATTCAAACCCTTAAATTTATATTACATTATAATAATATCAGCATGTGATAATAAATTAAATTAACACCAGAATGCCAAAAGAATCGAGTTCAAAATTTTTGCTCCGAATAAATCACCAAATTTACTAGTCAGAATTTAAATTTCTTGTTGTGAAAATGATAGGATTTTAAAACATATAACTGGATAATTCACATTTTCTTCGCAAAAAAAAATAATAAAAGTTACCTGACATCACCACCAGTCGGTTGGGATGCATTTACATCCGGAAACACCGTCACCTCTCATCGGAATCTTCCCATCCCCAAGGCCACCGTCATTATCAAATCAAGAACAGTCTTTCCCGATGAGTTCACCCAATGCCGCTGGTCAAGCCGTTGTTGTCTCTTCTGCCTCACGACTTCTTCACAGCATCCACTCAGCCTAACTTTTGACCCTGGCAGCAGCAGTCTCTACCGCTACCCCGAAGTGAGAGAATAAACGACGTCATCTTCCAAGGATGTAATGCATACAAGATCTTTCTTAACGGTCCTCCCCTAATTCTGGGAACGTTTGAATTCATTTTCGTCCCCTCCCTCCCTAACGAACGGACCAGATACCAACCCCATGTGTGTCTGTTTTCACTCCCTCCCCTAGGGTCCACCAGATGTGACTCCTTCCTTCCTGCAGCAAGCTACTGTTGCTTGATGACCCCTGACCTCTGTCCCAGGGTCGCGTCTGTCAACTCCTCGCCGCTCTACTGATGTGGGTGCATTACCAGAATTGGCATGGCATCTCTCTTCTTCGTTTGGGACAAGGAAGGGAGGGCTCGAGACGCCTTTCTTTTTCCCGTTCTTTTCAATTCTTTATTTTCCCGACTTTTCGAAATGCAGAACGAATAGGGTAGCTGTGTGTTAAGAATTATCATCAGTTGCATGGTTCAATCTCGATCTGTTGCTATTTTAGTTAGGAAAAGAAAACAGCAGGTGCAAGGCTTCTTACATAATTTGCAATCGTGACCCCATTTCGGATACAAAAATATTCCACGAACCCATCCATAGACGAAAAATTGTTTATCAATCCCAGATGAACAGTTAAGTGAGCAAGCAAATATATGTATATATATAGTATGACAAAGGAAAAGGAAATTTGGTTGCTCTTTTGCTCGCTTATATAGAATTTGTTAACAAAATCACTCGATGTCTGAGTTTTTGAGACCTAGAACTAATGAACGCGACTCCTTTTAGGATCGAGCTTTTATATCAGAATGTGTTTTTATATTTGACGCAACTTGATTTAGCTTCTTAAACTTTTTCCACACACGTCCTCTTTAAAATCCAAAGCAATTTTTGTGACCCAATCTTTAGCTCAAAAACTGTTTCTCGATCCAAGCATACTTTAACGCAGGAAAATAATACATGCAAATGAAGAATTAATTCACGATAAGTAAAATATTCAAATCATACTGCTGTTTGATCAATTTTAAATCAAAGTTTTAGACAAAGATTTTTTCTTACTTATTTTTAATTACTAATATTGTAGAATATCATAATTAAAGAAGAGGATTTAAATTATTTGATTTAGAAAATAACAATAAACACTGTTTTCAATCAGAGATATTTTGATAAGGATGAGTATACACAAATGTTACATATTTTATTAGTACGAGATAATGTTTAACGATAAAATCGAATGGAAAAACATTACACACAAAATCAATATTTTGATTATTTAATTTGGGAAGTAAATTAATATAGCAGATGCAGATAGGAAAATAAATATAACACGATTATAAGAGGCTAAATCATACGAAAATGAATATTATTAAAAATAATAAAAATTCATAAAACAATATAAATAAAACAAGGATACACAAAAAAACGTAAGGGTGAGATGAACATGCATGTTTCAAATAAATAAACAAAAAAGATAAATCATATCCCATTTTCATAATCCAGCAAAATTTGATACTGTTCAACTTATTTTATCGGATCTGAAATATAGTGATCATTATTAACTGCAAACTTTGCCGCATAATGATAAACTGCAACATAAAAATCATGAAACTTCTTTTTGTAGTTTTTGAAACAACTGCTAAAAATTCCGAGAAATGTGTATTAACAATAAAAATTGCACTTTGCATATCTTTATAATCTACTTTATTCATTATTTCTCGGATTTATTTGAAGATTGGTACTTTGGTACACAAAAATAAAAAAATCTAATTCTCAAGGTATAAGATTTATAAAAAAAAAGATTTTTTTTCTCCCTGGAATGATTCAAATTACTCTGATGCACACAAAATATATAAAATTAATAATTTTTTAGTTGACACACATTTAAGATTTCAAAACTAGTAAGCAACACGAGCGTTGCTATCTTTATTTGTAACTGGATATATTCTATCAAAGAATCTTATCAACATTCACGTCTGAAAAGGGATTTTGATCCGTTATTTAATTTCATATCTCTCAAAACAGACATTTCGTTTCCATACAAAGTGTTGAGATAAGAACTTGATTGTCAAATCTCTGCTTGAATAATATCGTAACTTTTTTACTCAAAATTTATCCAAGATTAATGCTTGAGCAAAGGGATATAGAAGAAATGTCTTTTTCTCAGTAAGTTTTTAATAACAACAATCTACTGAATTTTAAACTTTATTTTGACTAAGTAAATCAGAGTTATTTACTTATAACAGTGGAGTACCAGTAATCCGGACTAGATGGGACATGACCCTGTCCGGATCACCGAAAGTACGGATTAAACGGAATTTGCCTTAAAATGCACGTAATACAAGTTTTAGATGGGTAAAAACTATAAAAGGCGATGCTTTTTTTCATAAGCACATACAACTTTTCCTACAGTTTAATTTTAGTTTTAATACTACTGTATACAGACCGAAGTTTTTAACCTGCGAACTGATGTAGGATTAATAAACAAAACATCTTTGTACATAATTAAAATTTAAAGTTTATTGGTTGTATATCTTGTATATCTCTCTTTAAAAAAAATCCCGCCCGGATTAGGGAGATTCTACTGCATTAAAATATTTTTGAAAGAATCGCATTAAATTATATTCGTATGATACATAGAATTTATGCTGGCTAGCCAAAGTTTTGTCACATTGAAGCAAACTTTCATCACTTCCATAGCCAGACATTTTTTCAATACTTACGAAACCAGAATACTACTAGATCTTTGCCCCAGAAAGAAAAACTGCCCCGGATTTGCTCCGAGTTTGAATTAAATGTCCCGAATGTCCTAATTTTTACTTATAAGGAAACAGTTCATACTAAACAAAATTAACTAGATTTAACTTTTTTTAAAAATAGCTAGTGAAGAATTCTTCCCAACTTTTATTATATTTACATGGATGGAATATGGTCATCCCACTTTGACCACAGTGGATTATTATAGTAAGCCTGAAAAAAAATATAATCAAAGAAACAGTAAAATATATTATTTATGCTTCTTTATCTCTTCTTACTTTTCTTTTTCAATAATTAAATATTGCACTTTTTCTAACCTTTTATAAAATATTCTGGGGGCATTTATCAACTTCATACCCTACACTCCCGAACTCCTTCCCGTTTGTGTCCCTGTTTCGAACCCAAGTTCTAGACTGTTCCAGATTGAAGATCAGAAAATTAGTCACTTTACTGAATACCAGCATATCAAACTGGTACACTGAACATTACTGGCAATAAATAATATTCGTATCATGGCCAATTTTTAGAAGCATCTTACAGGAAAGGTTCAACCTCCTAAAAGTTCCATGCCAAAAAATTCCTCAATCTCTCGAAGTAAAAAAAAAAAAATGAAATTCCTAAATCAGCTGCAGAGGAGGAAGAGACAAACTGACACTTATCCCAGAACATTTTATTCAAATCCAAGACAAAGTCGGAACATTTGTTCAACGCAGAACGAAAAAAAAACAATACAAATACTAAAAAACAGTTTTTAAAAACACACACTTTTATCATTTAGTCTATTATTCATTAAACAGCAGAATTTTACTTTATTTTAATTATTTTCTACTTCTTAATCTTGAAATCTATTGTTTCTCCAACTCGCTAGCAAGATGAACCACTGGTAAAGTATCAAACTGACAATTAAACTATTAAAATATTGCATTTTCATCAAAAATATACAAGTGCACAAAATAGCAATATTCTACCACATCAAGAACTGAAAAATCGATCACTGTAGAGCAGGGGTTCCCAAACCTTTCCTCTTCGAGTACCCCTAGATTAGTCTTTACTTTCGCGACCCCCCTACGGTCGTATCCAACCCCCCCCCCCCCAACCATTCTTCAATGCAAAGAAGATTTTATCAATAAGGGCTTAATAGTCAGATGACTCGAATTTATAACGTTTGCAGGACTTACATTTGATTTTGCATTTATTCCACTAATAAAATAGCATTAGATCAACACCAAAATAAATGAAACCGGTATTTTTATAATTTCGTATTAATTTATAGAATAGCTAATAATTGCACTTCGTAATAATCAACTATTCAAGTGGAAGAAAATTTCAATGCGATCCTTGTGTGTGTCTCATGGAGCTGAGTTTTATAAAATTGGGTTCAAACCAAGAGAGATATAAAGACATATCAGGAGCTGCGAAAACCAAATTGCCAGGTTTCCCTTTCCTTCCTTATTTCGAGAATAGGCTTTAGGATTTGCACAGCTTTCACAGAAATTTGGGGAAATAAAATTCTTTAACTTTTAATTCCTAATGTTTTCTTGTTCCTGCCATTACCAACTTTGATTTCGCGTACCCCCAACTGGCCCTGCGCGTATCCTACCACAGGGGTACGCGCGCTACAGGTTTGGAACCTCTACTGTAGTGTAGAGTAATCGTTCAGTGAACCCCCGCTGTTGAAATATATTATAATTTCTTTCCCAGATAATTTACAGATGCGGTCCAGATGTCAAGTGGACACTGTGGTCGAATGACCGGAAGTAGTTAGTAAAGCCAGGACCGTCTTAACTAATTTTAGCGCCCTAGGCTAGGGTAATTTGGAGCCCCATCAGAACTGTAACTAGGAATTTGAGAGCCTGTGACATAACGAAAATACCTACCTAATACAATAATTGATGAGCAAAAAAATAAATAAATAAATCAAATAGAATAGAATAAAGAAAAACTTAACCTGCTACCTAATACAATAATTGAGGAGCAAAACAAACAAAAAAACCCATGTTCTCTGTTTAACACTTTACAATTTTGTATCTACGTCTTTTCAAAACAGGACTTTACAAGTTAGCTTCCGTAATGTAGGTAACTTCTATTAAACGCATAATCATGATTTTCCTCACGGATTGTCTCTGTATGAATATTTTTTGAAAAGATATACACATATTTAAGTAACATTGCAAAATCGATGTCTGTCGATTTACAACCCGTAATTATATCTTTACTTTTGACAATTAAAGAAAAATCTTTTAAGTACATATTTTGGTTCGAAATTAAAATAAAATCAGTATTGTAGATTTTTAGGCGCCTTTAGATCAATGGCGCCCCTGGGCTGAGATGGCCCTGAGTAACGTACTGTTATAGTGAGCATAGAAATTCTGCGATTGTCGCAGATTTGTTCCTAACCATAACTGTGAACTGTACCTGAGACCCGAGTTGGATTCTGGAAGAAGCTCTGCCCAGACGCATGGCAAGCGGACACTCAGCCGTGTGGTATCCTCTTGGGACTAAATCTCTAAATATACTGAACACTTTAATGAGAAATTGTAAATATTTCATTGTATCAATAGTGTTAATAAATATCTATCCTAGATTAAATGTCTGTGCGTACTTGTGTAGTTAAAACTTGACTCTTGTACGCAACACCACAAAACTCCATCTTTACAAAGAGGATGCAATTCAAGTTAAATAGAAGGGTGCAGAGCCGGCACGAACAAAAGCCGGTCCCGGTGCGAAGTTGATTTGCAGGGCCTTGAAACAAACTTCATACAGCAAAATAATTCATTACATTTTGCTATTTATTATTTTGCATTTGTTGTAGAACATGAAAATGATAAATAATTAAATTATTTTTAATGAAGTTAACATTTCAAACACACAAAAAATCGTTAATAAAACAGATAACAAAAATAATTACTTCATAAATACAATTTGGTACGCGGCCTACCAGAATAAGTTTACAGTACGTGATTTTGGTTTCATTTGTCATACATGTTTTATAGCAAATTCGTTGATAATATCATAATTTAGTTTTTTTGGGTTAAATTGAATTCGATAGATTTGCTAAGAAAGTAAGTCGTTCTTGATTAATGCTAGATTTAAAGTATTTTTTTTATTATTATTTTCAATCTTAAGAAAGATCTTTCTGCAGATGCGACGGTAATTGATAAAGGTCAATAAATTTTCAGAACAGCAACAAAATTTGGATGCAATGCAAATAAATTATTTTTTAAATAAATACTGTAATAGTGTGATCTTGGAAGGCAAGACTCGACGACAAATTTTGATTTCGTTCAATAAATCAATATAATCAATTTTAATTTCTCAATATCAGCAATCGGCGCGGGGCCTAATGCGCTCGTACTGTTCGAAACCCCCTAGGTCCGACCTTGAAAGTGTTTAAAAATCGAGATTGCTCCGTTTAATCGGGAACATCTGGTCACTTTACTTAAGCCTACATATATATAAAGTAACAGCAAGTAACATAAGTAAAGTAACATAAATCGTTACTTAACACGCCAGCCATATACTGATATCTAAGACAGGTACTATTTAACTGTCAGAACACAGATGCACCCTCTCTTAAAACTGATTATCATTTCCTTATATAACATCATGGGGTATTTACAAAACTGTACTGTTTTGTTTCATTAGCTAAGGCTATCTCTTCTGTCGTTTTATATTTATCATCGTATATCTTTAATGTCATGGTATTCATCAATCTAAAGACATCAGTTTCAATGTAAACACAATCCTACCAGAAAACTGATAAACTGTCTCTAACATTTAAAGTGCTGTTTTCTAGATTCGAAACTTTTTCATTTTCTGACAGCGTAATGCTTTTAAGTTTTTATAAGCCTCGCTGATATTTTGCATTCATTTGTTGTAATTTGAATAGTTAATTTCCTTTTGTCTTTTAATTGCTTTTGCATTATACTGTCTTGAAATAAGGAAATTAAATGCTGATAGTTTCAAAATGATAAGACTAGCACTTTTGGACGATTTTACTCCAAAAAGGGGGTGACAGGTAATGAGTTAGGTGAGCGCATTTCCGGAGTTCTTTGTTAGGTCACGCTAAGTGAAATGTAAACATCTCTCCCCTCCATTTTTCACTTCACCCTTATTTTGGAGGAACAGCTCCGCCTGGCGCATGTGCAAAGGGTTTCGGAATCCGAGAATCATCATTATTAGTGCGTTTATGCTCCTATTTAAAATCAAGTACAGTGAGTAGACGGAACCAGAGGGAGTGGTCTTCCCTAAACTTTCTCGTATACTTCTAACACATGTAGAGAAAAAAAATAAGCTAAAAGAGAGTGAAACGAACAAGAAACCTAACGCAGTGGAGAAAAAAAAATAAGCGAAACGTCATACCACGATTTCCGAAGGTCGTCCAACGCGGTAGTGAATTAAAAGCCGGCTTGATTACCAATAGTGCTGGGTTAAGATAAAGAAAAGGAAATTTGAAATTTGAACGCCCTTTTACTTTCTCATATACAAAGTATACAAAGAGAAAGTATTGCAATCGTCAAAAATTCGAACTTGATATTTCGACGAATCTCCACGTTTTAGACCTCCCTGAGTCCGATAAACACAATTTTGGAATTATGTCTGTCTGTCTGTCTGTGAACACGATAACTCGAAAACTATTAGAGCTACGGGGCTGAAATTTGGTATGTGATCTTTACACACGATTTGCAGGTTTCTATCAAATTTTGGACAAAATCCGTCTACGGGAAGTCCGTCTGTCTATATGTCCGAAGCCATGCGAACACTATAACTCAAAAACTTGAATAGCTAGATGGATAAAATTTGGTACACTGTTTTATCGTCATGAAAGTAGGTCCGCATAAAATTTTGGGCCAAATCCGTCAACGGGCTGACTGTCTGTCGGTCTGTATAATAGCATGCTTGTTTAACTCCATGCGCATGCGTAAATGCCTGTGCAAAGAAGGGATACTCCGAAAACTTGGCAGTTTGCCAAAAACCAATTCTGGAGGCGAGATTTTGTAAGGAAGCAAACATTTAGGGAGTCTCGTTTTACTTGCGTATTGGAAGCAATCTCTGCGCATGCGCAAGCTATTCTCCTGTTTTCTTCTCCGCACGCGGAACTTGCATTGCTAGAGTTTGATAAAAAAAATAAATATTGGGAAGTTTTAATACATACGTATCTTTTTGAATATGATTCTTCACCTCAATATTTTATTCAACAATGAAAAACCTTCTGATAGTCATTGCATTCTGGGTTACAGTTGGTTCGAACTTTTTATCAACGCAGGGAGAAGGGAAATGACAAATGTTTGAAAAGTATACGAGAACGTTTAGGGGAGGCCACTCCCGCTGGTTTTTAACCGATTGACACAAAAATTGGACACAAAATTACTATTAAGGTAAGAAGGCCACATACAAATTATATTTATCAAAATAATTATTTAAAGAAGTATTTCGTTCAAAAGTATGCGATTATACAGACAGACAGACAGTCAACCCTTTGAAGGATTTGGTTCAAAATTTGATACAAACCCACATTTCTGATGATAAAAATGTGTACCAAATTATAGTCCCTAACTATTTAAGTTTGTGAGTTATCGCGCTCACATTAACACGGACATACAGACAGAGAGACTTCCCGTGGATGGATTTTGTCCAAATTTAATAGAAACCTACAAATTGTGTGTAAAGACCACATACCAAATTTCATCCCCGTAGCTTTAATAGTTTTCGAGTTATCGTGTTCACAGACAGACACACATAATTCCAAAATTGTGTTTTTCGGACTCGGGGAGGTCTAAAACGTGGAAATCTCGTTCGAATTTTTTGACGATTACAATACTTTCCTCTTCAACGTATACGAGAAAGTAAAAATGATATTATGCTCCGGGCACCACTTACCCTTGCTACGCCACTGCAATGTACTGACCAGGGGAGAAGCATTCAACCTTAAGATCCTCACTAGCCACTTTTAATTCTGCCCCTGAGCTGTGTTGAGTATAGCAAACTTTTACTCGGAACTGCAGTCGCCTGAAGCGGAAATGACAATCTATTGGATCACTGGGATTCTCTGGAAGAAGACAGTTTCGCCCCGTAGTCCAGTCGAATTGCACTTAAACATGGAAAAATACTTAACAGCAATTTTATTGCTTTAAGTTGTTAGGTCGGCCACTCAAAACATGGCCCTATATTTTGTACCCCGATATCGAACCTGATAAGGGGGAGGGAAATTCGAACGATCGGTTTTTTGCGTTTAAATAAAAGGCTATTGATCTGAGAGGAAATTTTTAAATTAAAAAGTTATAGCTAGTAAAACGATCTATAAAATGAGTCGTCGAACGTTAAGATAGCTTAATTAGGGCAGGAGTAAATTGTTTTAAAACTGTAAATTTTGGAAAAGAATTTTTCATTTTTTTTACAAATAAAGTGAAGTTTTGAAACTTCTCGTAAATACGCATTATATAGTAGGGTATCTATGGTAAAAATTTCACATCCAGATCTTTAATATTTTTTGACAAATTCAACTTTTTCGAAAAAAAAGGACGTCGTCAGAAAATGCATGTAAGTACTTTTTTATCAGCCCGAATTCGTGGAAAGAAACAAAAACCTACTCTAACAGTGTTGTTCTACAATATAAAATGTCTTTGCAATAGTCGATTTTTAGAAAAAAAGTGAAGAAAATTATGTTATATATTTTTTCCATATTTTGATACTTTTCATGACAATTCGACTGGACTTCTGGTCACTTCTGAGATTCCACAATTATAATTCATCTATAATCTAAAATCGACAATCTCTACCATGAAAAAATAGGGCTCCTTCGAGCACTAATAACAAATAATATTTACCATAGATATTGTTAGGTTTAGGTATTTGAATACTCAAGTTCACAGGGATGAATTTTACTGTAAGAGAATGTAGTGGCGTAGCAAGAGTAGTAGTAAGTCTGATTTGTGTTATACCCCAATCGTCATCAGTGGCTAGCCAGTTAACAGCCAATTGAAAACCGGTGCAAGATATTATTTTTTTCGCCCCTTCATCATATCTGACTTTAAAAAGTGGCATTATTGTACTAACATTTGGTTTCCATGGCCCGTGCAGCATCTATAACGCCCTTGTCCTCCCCAACCCGTTCGTTTAACCACTGAGAGGACGAACTTTCAAAAATCCTTTCTTAGTGAGCACCTACTGCCCAAGAGGCAATGACCTGCCAAATTGTAAGTTCATAGACTTTATGGTGGTCAATGGATTGTATTTATCTTTCATAACTGCGTGATTAATAACACTGAGCATTGAAGAAATGACTGGTGGCGTAGCGAGTGCCAAGGGCATAATATGATTTTTCGCTCCTAATCGTTATCATAGCTTAGGAAAGGTATGGTGTCATTTTTAAGTCCTTCATCAGTTGCGGGTTCAAAAAGTGACATAAACGAATTTAGACTTTATATCCATGACGCGCTTAAGACTATTGTCTTGACTACTAACCTCTACCCCTTAGACTTGATACGTTCGAAAATGTTTTACATCAACCAGTGCAAGAAATTAATTCAGCTAATCACGGAAAATTAATAAAATTCTCAAGTGAAATAAAATTTAATAATTCAATGAGCTGAAGTTGAAAGACTTATTAAAGAAAAGTTAATGAATGAAAGACTTATTAAGAAAAGTTAAAAGACTTATACTATAACAACTAGATGCACCGAAAAATTAAAAGTACTAAAATATGAGACAAAAATTTAATGGTGTTAGCCAAACATCCAAAAAATTCCTAAGCTATAAAAACGGGGGTTTAAAAGGTATATAACTACGCATGTATATTAAAAGGTTCGTATACCACAAAATAAATGTGAAAGTGAAAATTCAGCTCAGGAGTTATTTACAAAACAACTTTTAATCATATCTTAACAGCGGCAGGAACATGTACTTAAAAGATTTGATGAAACATTGAAGCTGATTTGAATTTCATTAAAACAATAAAAAGGAATTATATTTAAAACTGATTTTGAACACTTTGTTAAAATTAAAGAAATAATATCACGGAAAGCAAACTGGTGTAGTTGAAAATATAACTTTCTGTTTATCATTTTACTTCAAGATAAAATTTATTTTTCTACTATAACATGTTCCGAAGTTATTGCGAAAAAACGTCAAAATCTCGGTTAACTTATAATTAATCAAAAATCTAATTAAAATTACGAAAAACCTTTCATAGCGAGCACCTACTACCAAACAGGGAACTAACTACCTGACCAATTTCAAGTTCCTAGCTTCATGGTTTAGGCAGTTCGTGATGCCTTCGTTGCCTTAAGCAATCAAAAATGCTAAAGGAAAATGTTATATTTACTTTTAAATTTCATGGAAATTCCCCAAATTTCAAAGCTGCAACACTCGACAGCAATTATAATATTCAAAGCTTTAAGGCATCTAAGTAATAAATATTCAATGTCAGTAACTGATTACTTTCTTATAAATATACTTTATTTAATTATTTTTTCTTTCCTAACTATTAATACAAACATTACCATATTCCTATGATCAATTATTAAAAATAATTTGGCACTCCAGATTTATTAGGTAACTATAATGCAATGCCACTTTTTTTCCGGAAATAGCAATGTCCAGAGGAGAAGAACCATAATCCACTGAACATCGTCATAAATAAATATAATATCAGGGGTGGCACCGGGGCTCCTCTATCGTGGAGGCTGTGCCCCCATCGGGACAAATATTTGTACTCCATTCGCGCAACGGGCTATTCAACTGGTAGATAAATAAAGATCTGGTGAAAATTTGAGAGGGTCATCATTACACCCCTCCCCCTTGTACAGCAGGTCGCCCCCCATATCGGCGAACTCTAATGCCACTCCTGTATAACACAGTAAAGAATCTTTCATGCGGTCAGCTTTTTTCTCATTTTGCTTTAAATTCAATGGCAGTATTTAATTTATTGTATCAAAAATACATCAAAAGAGAAAACTACACCAGTTTCATCAAAGCATCTCTATTTTTAGTTTTTCTTCGAGTTTTAGTAATAGCAGTGGCGAATCCAGGATTCGGGTCGGGGGGGGGGCTGAGGTCATAAACATTTTGTATCGTAGTGACGAATGTCAAACCTCATGGCTTATATAAACCAAAACACCTTAACTTTACAGGCTTTCCTCTCCTGACAATAAGAATAATAAAAAACACTGCAATGCTTTCGATAATTTAATAAAAAATACAATGAAATAGCTGGCCAAAAAATGTTTTCGACCGCGCCAACGCTACAAGTGCAAGTGGAATGACTAGAAAAGTAGGAAAATTTTCGAGCCTGTCAAGTCAGAAAGCAATGTTGTCATGATTTTATTACTATTCTTTTAAAATGAAAATTAAGATCAAACAGTTGTAATGATTTGAAATTAAATCAAGAATTTTGGTTTAGCTCTGGGGGGGGGGCTGCAGCCCGACAGCCCCTCCCCTGGATTCGCCACTGAGTAATATTCTATAAAAATGTTCATGATATGATAATTTTTAGCTAGTATCTTTATTTTGCAGATATGCCTGTCAATACAACAAAATTTCTTTCACATTTGAAAATAATACAACCTTATAACAGTGTCTTTCAACCAAATCTAATCATTCTCTCAAAACCAAACATAAGCGGAGCAATTCTTTTTTTCCGGACATAAAATGTTATTCTTCTTGAATCATTTATAGAATAATATCGATTAGAAAGGACATAAAAAAGGCATAAATCTGGACAATGCAGCTAAAACTAACAACGAATAACGTTCATCAAAGTTTAAAGGCAGTCATTTCGAACTCGAATGGAATCCATTAACAGAAAAGGCATTGAAAATAATGGAAAAAATTTACATTCCATCGTTTGTCCTTTAAAAGACGTTAAATCCGATAGTTCAAGCCATGGAATAGCGTCGTTGAAGGCTCCTTTTGCAATTAACAAATCGGTTTTTACTCTCAATCTACAGAATGACTTGACCTAGACATTAATTTACATGCTAATCGATGCATAGTATTTTTTAAATAGAAGCAATGAAATTATTAATTAACGGGAACTAGAATCACTTATCAGTCTATATTTCATACAAAAATTTGAACAAGTAACTAATGAAAATTGCAACAATGAACCATGAATTATTTGTTTACCTACTTGCTAGGGCATGTTTTCAATGACTGGCTATATACAAACAAAATCTAATATTTATGAAATATATTTTATTGAGTTTTACACCTAAAAGCACTGAAAAGTAGAAGCAACGTATTTTGCATTTGCTTGAAAATTCATGGAATCCCGCAGACTAACAAAACTGCAACACTAAAAATTAGCTTATGGTCAAACTTCAAGAATTTTTTGTAGTAATTACTGACTACAAACAAATTATTTAATTTTTTCTTCTTTTTTTTTAGGTAAAAAGTAACTTTATATGGGTTTATTTCTAAAAACCGCTTTTTACACAGTATGAAATAAGTTGTATAATTTAATTCACTCAGAATGAAATGAAGCGCGTGAATTTAATTTTATCAATTTCAGATGCATTGCCACCAGGTTCGCGCCGTCCATATGCGCAAGGTCGTGCGGAGAACGAGGGCGCCCAGTCAAAAAGACGCCGGTCAACAGGGTGCGTAGCATCATGAAAAGTGCTTAAATTTGAAAACCATTTTTAAGCGCCTTAGTGCTTAGTTTTGAAATAAAAAGTTTTTTAAAAGTGCTTAATTTTCTTGAGAAGTTTTTGTTTTCCCAGAAGTTGTATACAATAAATCGAAAGCATAGTCATAAGACTTTGTTTACTGGATGTATCAAGAAAAGAAAACCGAATGTATCAAGAAAAGAAAACCGGATGTATCTAGAAAAAAAAACGACGAAAGGGAACAATTCGGGGAAGGAATACAGGGTGAAATAGATCCAAGCATTGGCGAATCCAGGATTTGGGTCTGGGAGGGGCTGAGGTTATAAAAATTTTGTATCGTCGTGACGAATGTTAAACCTCATGGCTTATGCAAACCAAAATACTTTAACTTCACAGACTTTACTCACCTTACAATAAGAATCATAAAGGGCACTACAATACTTTCGATAATTTAATAAAAAATACAGTGAAATAAGTAGCCCAAAAATGTTTCCGACCGCGTCAACTCTACAAGTACAAATGAAATGACTAGAAAAGTAGGAAAATTTTCGAGCCTCTCAAGCCAGAAAGCAATGTAGTCATGTTTTTATTATTTTTTTAAGAAAGGGAAATTAAGAACAAAGAGTTGTAGTGATTTAAAATAAAATCAAAAATTCTGGTTTAGCTCTGGGAGGGGCTGCAGCCCCATAGCCCCCCCCCCCCTTGGATTCGCCACTGGATCCAAGGGTTAACACATGTTAAGATAACGCTTATAGTCCAGTCAAGACGCCCCAAAAAGGGGTTGAAAAAATATTAAATCGTATAGTTTTGAAAATAGGTACACATGCTCGTGAGGGGCTCTAGATGAACATGCTATAAGTCCCCGATCCTGAGGAAGGAGATCGCGCCACCATATTGGATTTCATCCCCCCTTTTTAGCTTTTCTTGAATATCTCGACAACTATTCAGTTTATAACAAATTAAAGAGCGTGAAATTCCCTACAAATTAATGCATTTATAATTCTTCTTAATAGTTACTGAGATAATGGGTCTCAAAGTTTGCCGCCATCTTGGATTTCATTCCCTTTTTTTTAGTCTTTGTTGAATACTTCAAAAACTATACAAATTTCAATTACAAGTAATGTAGCAAATTAATGACCTTGAAAGTACCTACATATCCATGCTTTTATTTTTAAAAGGCATGCATTTTTTAAGGAATTTTAAGCTCTTTAACTTTCTCATTACATTAAATTTTCAAATTGAATAGTAAATGAGAAAATTCGAGATATTCAAGAAAAACCGAAAAAAGGGGATGAAATCCAAGATGCCGGCGCGAGCTCTCAGGACCGGGACTTATAGTATGTTCAACAGAAGCCTCTCGCAAACATGTGCACCAATTTTCAAAACTATACGATTTAATGTTTTTTCAAACTTTTCGTTGACTGGACTATTAATGAACTTTTTATCCGCTCCCTCTTTTTTGAACAATGGGCATCTCGAATGGAATGGTTATCCCGAAGAAGCAAATTAACTGGTAATTTGTTAATTTTAAGAAATGTTGAAAAAGGTCTTTATTGTTAATCTTATAAAAGTTGACTTAATTTTTTGATAATAACAATTTGTATTATCATTTTTATTTTTTTGTCAAACCAAAAAAAAGACATAATTTGTTTTACAATAGAGGACGTTGTGCAAATACTGAAATAAATATTAAAATTAAAATAGTACAGGTTTAAAATTTTAAAAAACATTTTTTTTTAATTTTTTCAATAAAAACTGTGCATTATTATGAAACAGAAAACATATGCTTAGAAAATACGTGGGTCTACGTATGCATGTACAAAGGTGTTTAATTTTTCTGGTTAAAGTGGTTAATTTTTGAAGCAATTTCTCACTACGCACTCTGATCAAGTGTTAATCATAAGCCATTAGGTTAAATTAGGTTACGTGTTAACCATAAGCTATTTTCCCCTAATATATTCACTGCATAAAGGCGCACATTAGGCATTTGCACGGCGGCGCCGATTAGGCTAGACGTGGGCCTGATTGCCATCGGAATTTAAGTTGAGCTCTATTAAAAAATTTCACTTTATCAAAGTTTCTGCCTTAGATTCTATCCTGCTGGACCGATCCTAACATGTTGTATATCTCTATCCCGATGACCGAATTCAAGGTTCATTGAAAGAAAATTTTCATTGCGTCAAAATTTTGAACCTTGTGAAATTTTAGACTTGGAAAATAATGCAACTTCAAATAATGTCTCCCAAAAGAATGAAAATATTCGTAATATTGTACAGGATTATTTGAAAGATGAACTATTTTCGCAACTCGCCAACATTTGTCCTATTTAAATGCCTCAGACTGAAATAAAACGCTTAAAATCAATCTTATCAATTCCGGACACTTTACCAAGAGAATTAAAGAAGTATTCTATAAGAAATTTCACTTTATCAAAGTTTCTGTCTTAGATCTTATACTGCTGGAAAGATACTAAGCTACTAAATGTATTTAACCTGATCACAGAATTTAAAATTTATTCAACAAAAATTTTCATTACTGCAAAATTGTGAACTTGTCAACTTTTAGGCTCAGAAAATAATGCAACTTTAAATAATGTCTTCCAAAATAAGGCAATTCCTCTCGCAAAATCAAATGAAAAGATTTCTTTCTTCCCAAAACTTAAACTTAATTCTTTTCCACTCACAAAACAAGGTTGATTCCAGCATATATCGATTGCACAGGAAATTAAAAAAGCCATAAATCCAGATACTGCAGCTAACACTATCATATATAAACTTTAAAGTCATTTTAGAAATAATACAATTCGAATCGTAAAGATCCATTTACGGAAGAGGCATTGAAAATAACGGAAAGAATTTACATTCCATCTCTTCTCCTTTTAGAAGACGTTAAGTGCGATCGTTCCAACCATGGAACAGTGTCGTGAAGGCTCCTTTTATAATTATCAACCCGATTCTTACTCTTAATCCACATAATGAGTTTATCAAGACACTCTTTTCGGTGCGAATCGGCTGCATCGAACCGCTTTATTGACGCCAATGAATAATTAAAACTAATGAGTTCGTTGTTGCTTAATTAAGAAAATGGTGGAACTTGCAGAAATGTGTCATAAAGGCGCGACGAGCTACTTTATCCGACGTCGAATTTATTCTGAAACGTTTCTCGTTTTAAGTAATGAGTAAAAGGAATAACAGGATTTGGATCGTTAGCTTGCAGATTTCGTTCAAGTAAGTTAGCTATTCAGTAAGATTGTTTCCTAATAAATACTTGACGTGTATTAATGAGCGCAATTAGGTTACTGTTTTCTTTCAGAAAGTAGGTAGTACAGAAAGTTTTTCCTCCCAATTTGTGTTGCAACGACAGGGGATTCTTTCTCGATACAGTTTAGTCTTTGCTTAATGAGACCCAATTATTTTGTTGAAGATTTTAAAGAAATTGTTTTAAGAGCTTAATTAATTTAAAAACTTTAAAACTGACACAGATAAACTTCAAGAACACTTAATATTCAGCAAATTTTGATCCGAAATTGTTATAGGATTTATTTATTTATCAACCATGCCCACCCTGGGAACTAAAAGAGTGTAAGGCTATGCGCATACATGCAATTATTAATCGGGCAACAGTTTAGTTGCATGTTAAAAGACCATGGGCTCAAGTTAGAGTGCGCATACATGCAACTTTATAGTTCGGCAACTAAACAGTCGTAAAACCACAGCGATCATCTTTTGATTAAAGAATCGCACAACTATCGTAAAGTACATGGGTTTCTACTGGAGCGCGCATACATTCAACTAAATAGTTGCTCTGCTCTGTTCATTCAAGGGGTGAAGGTCACAAAGCGAGCTCAGAAATTGGCGCGAAGCTTTATTTAACGGCGTTTTAAAGAAGCGTGCGATATTCTTAAAATAATTTAGCTCTAAAAATGGCTGAGATTATTAGGATTGATATGGAATTATTGATTGAGTGTATAGAAAGAAGGCTTGCGCTATATTTATTATCAGTTATTACTTTTAAAATAAATAATACATTTGCATACTTTTAATAATTGTTACTCCATTTTTATTAATAATGCATGTGTTTTATTACATAATTTTAATTAGCTTAATTAGTATTTTCTTAGTTGATATTTCAGATGCTTTGAAATCAGTAATTTTATCCTTTATATTATTTATCTCTCTTTGTCAACATCCCTTTTTCTCAACTAAGCGATGAATGAGATATCATTGAATAGGACTTTTTAAAAGACTTCAATGAAAACGTAATCATTTTACGTTTCAAAATTTGAGTGAAAAGAAAATTTTGAGTCACAAGAGAAGCTGTCACTTGGGCAAACTTAATCTAACTCATGTGACCTGTGCTATAAACATTTGAAAACTATGAAACATTTTTTTAAACATTTGTTAAATATGAAACATTTATTTACTCAATATACTTCAATAATAGACAAAATATTTTAATTATAGTGATGTGCGCTTTTTGAAATGAGCTAGTGATATTTAGAATCGTGTCGCATTCTATGTTTTTCGTATTCATTGTATACTAGCCATCTTCGGCGACTGGCTTGTTCACCGGGAATATAATTTCAATGGAATCTCTTATGCATAATTTAATATACATGGTCCCCTTAACAATTTCAAATTGTGATAGACATTTAATCCATGTTCTTTCAGTAGATTTACACCTGTTCTGTTCGTTGTCCGCATGAACGTCCCTAATAGAGTCAAGTGACTGGCTGTGTCATGCAACATCAGACTGCACATTGTTGGCATCAACTTCACTCTTGTTTCTCTTGCAAAATATATATTAGATTTTAACTTTAAAATGGCGCGGCACATTTTATTTCCAGCCTCATGTTAACTGGATGTAAATGTGCTGATTAAAACATAGCATTAAACATTAAGGTATTGCCTTATCTTTCAACAATGATGGAGAAACACGCAATTAAATGTTTGTTTAAACAATGAAAACGGTTTGAATTGCGTTGCAACAAGGAAAAGTATTGTTGTAAATTATGCCAAAAAAATATTTTTAAAAATTCATTAAAATTAGAGAAAAAATTGTACGGCAACTTAATTGATATCATTGAAAAGGTAATTTTTTGCACTTTCAAGATGGCGTTATGCTGTAATATTTTCGGAACTTATAAAGGAAAAACGCCAAAATTTCGCTTAATATTTAATTAAAATTGTAATTAAAATTTTTAAAAAGGTCTCCGAGGTGCACATTCCCACCCTCCAAAGTATTTTTGTGCCAAATTTAGTGGCTCTAAGTCCAGTGGTCTGGCCTGTAGAGCGCCAAGACACACACACACACATTCTCCTTTATTATAAGTACAGTAGTAGTTGGCTACTTTACTCTGAAAAAACTGATGTACTTTGATAAATTGTTCCGCGAACTATTTTTAAATTGAATATTGATATCAAATTCGAATTTGGTTAATTTGAAACTGAGGGATCCACAATGAAAATTAGATGTATCCAAAAGTTCGAATTAAGAAAAATTGGGTTTAAAAACAAACACAAGAGATAAAGATTTATTTTAAAGTTTTAATGAATATTACGTAATTAATTAATAAACAGTAAATAATTTTGATGTATAAAGCAATATTAGTTATTCCAATAAATAAAAAAGTAATTTAAATAAAGAAATATATGTACAGCACCTAGAGTGCAAAAATTGTGTAATTATTTTTTAATTAAATACATAGAACAGGAGCTAAGGGCGAGTTCTTGAGTTAATTATAGGCCTTAAACATAATTCGCTGGCACTTAGAAGATACGGACGTATTTAACTAACGAAAACAATTCAGAAATGAGCACGATTGCAGTTTTGATCTAAAATTAACCTAATAAATTCGAATTATAGGCTTATGTACAGAACTCGCCTATTACTAGTAATGATCATCAAAGCATTTGATAAAGAAAGAAATCAATGAAAACGAAAGTTCACCAT